>JAOSBM010000006.1:174260-210381 GCA_027568955.1 Erythroxylum tenue
GTCCTTTTACTCTAATTTAAAGCCTTTTTTGTTCATCTTGCAGGGTGGTTTTCGTGGAGTGGAGTTCACGAGTGCGAGATCCGGTTTCTGCCGGAGTTCTTTGATTCTCGCTCTCCTTCCAAAAACCCTAACCTTTACATCTACCTTCGCAATTCCATTATCAAGTACTTCCGCAGGAACCCTTCTTCGAAGATCACCTTCACCGACGTCAGGAAGACTCTCGTCGCCGACGTGGGTTCTATTCGTCGAGTTTTTGATTTCTTGGACGCTTGGGGTCTTATTAACTACTTTCCTTCTTCTCTCAACAAACCCTTCAAGTGGGAAGACAAGGAAACCAAGTCTTCTTCCCAGAGTGGTGATGGCGGCGGCGGCAATTCGGCTGAGGTAGTCCAGAAGGAAACTGCCAAGAGATATTGCAGTGGTTGCAAGTCTCTTTGTAGCATTGCTTGCTTTGCTTGCGATAAGGTGTCTCTTTTTGTCCCTTTTGTGATTTACCCTAATTTTCTTAAGGGCCTTCGTTGTGTTTTATGATTGAGGTAATTGGTCTAGAAAGGAATGTGCTTGTTGCAGCAATCTTCTACTGGTTAGATGCCATTGTTATGTACAATGCCACTTTCTTATGTTGGATTGTTGATGGGTATGTTTGAAGTTCTTATGATATTTCATGGAATGATAAGTGGAAATTTTCTCCATTTGATTCTCAGTATGACTTAACTCTTTGTGCTCGGTGCTATGTACGTGGCATATACCGACCTGGGGTTAGTTCGTCTGATTTCAGACGGGTTGAGATTAGTGATGAGGTGAAGGCAGATTGGACTGAGAAGGAGACGCTGCAACTTCTTGAAGCCATCATGCATTATGGTGATGACTGGAGGAAGGTTGCCCAAAATATTGCTGGTAGAAGTGAGAAAGACTGCATCACTCATTTCATGAAGCTTCCTTCTGGTGAAGAATTTGCCGGCCATACAGACATTGGAGATGTTGATAATAAGTATAATGAGATAGTAGGCCCTACAGATGCTGATCGGGAAATAGAAAGCATTGCATCTTCATTCCCAAATAAAAGACTACGACTCACCCCTCTAGCAGATGCAAGCAATCCAATAATGGCCCAGGTATCGCCTTTGGATTCGCATATATCCATGCACGGAGTCAACTTAGTACTCAGAATTGTGTCATATTTTAACCTTTTTCGGTGTCCGGTTAAGTGCACTCTACCATTGTGGCCTTACCTCTGTTTCTTACTGGTTAAAGCTTAGGTTGGCTTAATAAAAGTTTTGGCTACTCGTGGCAACTTCAAGGAGCTAGTTATTTATTATTTCTGTCTCACCCTCCATTCATAGATTCAATTTGTGCGTTGTGTTTTGTTTTTGTATTTGAGAATAGAAAGTAATGGATGAGGACTTTAATTACGTGTATCTGGAATGCATGTCTACCTTACTACAGAGATTGAGTATAAAAATTGGGACTTGCTTGATATTCAGCCAACTAGCAATATTTGAGTAGCAATTAGCTTCTGCTTGCCTCATCTTGACTATTGTGACAGTAGATTACAGTTTTTTCAAATCTTCAGCTTTTCTTCCCGACCACTGTGACAAGAGAATTTAGTAATACTTAAGTTTGGATTGATGGACCTTATTCTTTTATTTGAAACTTTCTCAGGCTGCCTTTCTCTCAGCTTTGGCGGGTGTGGATATTGCAGACGCTGCTGCTCGCGCAGCTGTATCAACTCTAACGGAAGTGGAATACGGAGAAAGTAAAGGGTACCTTCCATCAACCACCCAAGACAGAAGACATCAAGGTACTTGCAGATGAAGTTGAGGGAATTCTGGTTCATAATTGGTTGATGGACTTGTAAAAGCAATAGAACAAGAAACAAATTTTCTTTTTCTTTTTGAAAACCTTTTTTCTTCTGGATGTAGATACTGCTGTAGCATCGAATGGTGATAGCAACCTCGATGCCTTGGAAAGAGCTTGCTTAGATGCAAATTCACTTCTTGAAAAGGAAGAGTTGGACGTAGAGAGGGCAATTTCCACTATTGTAGAAGTTCAGGTGGATGAAGTTCTCTGATAAGTTATTTCCACTTTTAGATCATATATTATTGCTAACTACGGTTGATTTTTGCAGATGAAAGACATTCAACATAAGATTAACCGTTTTGAGGAATTAGATAAGCAAATGGAAAAGGAGCAGCAACAGGTGGAACAAATCAAAGACCAGCTTTTTGTTGACCAGCTGAGCCTTTTATTTCACAAGAGTAAACTCCCAAATACCGGGGAACATGTAGAGGGGAATGCCTGAACATACCGATGATCGGCATGCAACTAGATACCAGTTCCTCTGTTTTCTATATAACCATCCGCAAGTTTAAACTTTATCCCTGTGGTAGGTAGAATATGAAGGTCCCTCATATTCAACAGGGCATCCTGGAGGAACTGAATCAACCAAATTATGTGTAAACATGTGTCTGTGGTTATATTCCTAATGATGTTTAGGTCAGTAGTTAGAGGTATGAAAATGCAGATACACGAATTGCATGTAGTAAGTAGTTGGCAAAACTAGGCAATTATTGATCTCTTAACTTGTACCAGAGGGATTATATGTTAGAATTATAAAGTTTATATACTCTGCTTCATGAATCTTCACTGATATGAATGTCTTACCATAAGAACATCTGTGATGCATCATGATCTTCAGGATTCTTATCATCCACTACCTTTAATCAGATGGATAAGTTGGTGTGAGATTCTTTTAGCAAAGTAATAAATGATATTCGCAGTTCTAGCTTAACCAGTAAATATATCTTTGAGACATGAACAGGGCAAGCCTGAAAAGGCAAAGCTTTTTTAAGTTATTGTAAAGTATGCTTACACGAAGAATTCAAACGGAGTAATCAGCTGATACATCAAGGAGTCAGGATTCAGTTCTTGGCTCTTTTCAATAGAAATCGCAATGAAAAGATTCCAAGAGCAAAACATTGCCAAAACCATCCTCTAGCGTTAGCAGGATCCACTCTTTTTGCCAAGTGCCACGCGTATACGGCCTCGATAAAATGTGCTGCTGCGCTTAGAAGAAATGCAGTTCGTACTGCTCCCATTGACCTCAAGAAGAAAAGGCTAATAGCTCTAAAGAATGATACTGGTCCTATATCCGGTAAGAATCCAGCACAGAACAATATAAACATTCCACCGATTGCAAACATCCACGTATATATAGTAGGTCCGTCGATAGTTTTACTTTTCTGCTCTTGCCAGTATGAGATAGTTGCTGCCATACCCTCCTGAGGACTTACCATAGGGACATAGCCAAGCTCTTGCTTAGCTTTCAGGAATGAGAAGTAATGAGTCACACCAACCTGCTCAAATGTATTAGAAGTTTCAGACAGAATTCAAATGTATTATTTACTTGACATGACCTCTGCTAAGAGATGCAACAGTTCAGAATGTTGGGATGTTCAGATTCTCTAAACAAACCTTGCACACTTCAGCAGGAAGAATCAATGGTTGAGGAATCCACCATCGGTTCAACCATGGATACAGGATTGTATAGAAGATCCAGAAAATCCTCCCCAGAATCAGAGCAAAATGCACTGATACAGATGCCTTTGGTAGGTCATATTCCAGGCTCCTGAGCAGAGGTCGGAGGAAATCGAAACTGTTGACTGGATAACCTGTAAAAGAAGATAGATCGTTTCTCAGTTCTCACTTTAAACATTATTTCTCCCTAATATACCTATACAAGAAAGTTTTTCTCCCACATTATTGACTAAGTTGAACTAGTCTTCAAAAATTAAGCACCTCATCACTATAATCATCCTCATTCGACAAACTGAAAAGAACAGTTCCGAACAAATGATCGGGATGTTACCGTCTGAGATAAAGTATGGCTGGCCTGCAGCTATTGGATTCCCTTCTTTCCCTGGAATGTCATCCAAAAGTCCCATGCTTGCCAATACTAGTGCAAGCACAAGATTATCAACATATACCCAATCTGATTTCACATTTGCATCACCAATCTTGAAAGGCAGCAGACCTAACTTTGCAAGTGATATAATCCGTGGTAAGTGCCTCTCTTCACCTGGCCCATAGATGGCAGCTGGGCGAATGGCACAAGTATAAAGCCGCTTTCCGTTATTTGTCCTGTACCTCAGTGAAACAACTCAACTAACTTAGCCTTATTGCGTACCAAGCTATCACCAATAAGCAATATAATCATAGCAAACTAATGGATGCTTCCCAACTGATTCCAGAAGAAAATTCCAGTTTTGTTGCGCTACTGATGTGATATGATTGAAATGAAGTGACGTAAATTTAAAAAAACTCCACCTAATATTATCCCAGTTGCCATCACCAAAAGATTATTATATCCATTGAGAGAATGAGAACTTTTTTCATGCAAATGAACATGAATAAAATGAAATGCATATGAACAGATGAAGAAACTGTAGATGTTATGCTAGTATACACACTTGATAGGACGACCATTGTGTTTCAGAACCAGCTGCTCGGCAATTGATTTACTGTGCCCATACGGGTCAATGTGGTCATCCATGGGGAAGTACGGTAATGCTTCATTTCCATTGACAATCTCCTTATCACCAAAGACAACATTGTATGTGCTCACATAAACAAGCCTTCTGATGCCAAACTCAAGGCAAGCTTCCAAAACATGACAAGTTCCGTTAATGTTCACCTCACTCACACGACCAACCTGGAGCATCTCTTTTCCAGACATGCCATAGGAAGCAAGGTGAAACACGCAAGCTGCACCCCGCAGAGCTTTTTCAACATCTTTCTTGCAAACAAGATCCCCTACATGGTCATGAAGCAACCTCAACTTAGCAAAGGATACAATAAAAAACTGCTCTAGTAAAGTTCAACAGAAAAAAGATTTTATCCCATGAAAAAGCAATCTCCTTGCCCATTCAACAAATAAATATTCCGATTTCAAAGTTGCATAAACCCAGAAAACAAAGGAATTCTAGCATTCTGCCTCAGATCAAATACTTCTGGATTTGATCCCATGAAAAGGCAATCTCTTTGCACATTCAACAAATAGATATTCCGATTTCAAAGTTGCAGAAGTCCAGAAAGCAGATGGAATTCTGGCATTCTTCCTCGGAACAAATACTTCTATACATCTCCTAGTTTATCTGTATCATACTCTATTCTCGTAAGATGACAAACTAGCTAAGAGCCCGTCTGGTACCACATCACAGGCACGTTGGGAACACAGAAAATTGTAACCATATACATATAAAATGACAGCAACGGAACGCCAAAACTAAATCTTGGGAACAAAGCCGATTACTTGGTGTTTTTGATGAATCCAAATACACACCAACCAACCATTTCTGTGTGGTTTCCAAAAACAGATACATCCCCATCAAAAGAATCTCACAGTTAAGAGGATCAAAATCTGTTATTTCTCTTCAAAACAGAAAAGCAGGCAAACTGAAATCTCGACAAGAATCTACAAAATAATGGATCAAACTAACAGAGAGCACAGAACTTGAAGGGAGTCGATGGGAATAGAGGAATTGATAGGAATAGTAGAGACCTTGGATGCATCGAACACCACGTTCAACCAAAAGGGTTGACCATGGAGAAGTATGTCTAATGTCAAAAGCTCGAACTTGGCGAGCACCTCTTCGAACCAGCTCCAAACAGAGTGATGAACCCACAAACCCCAATCCACCCGTCACCACAAAGGTGTTGTCTTCAATTCCCTCATTCTCGCTCAGGTGCATTTCTTCTTCTGCTTCTTCTTGACTGATCTTACTACACCCTAGTCTCTGATTTGTTTCAGGAAGACTACACAACCACACTCTCCTCTTGAGAACTTTTGACTTGGACCCACCGCTGTGAGTGACGAAGGTAGGATCTTTGCAGGCGGTTTGTCTTGGACTCTCTCTCTAGTTCGTCGTGCCTATAAGGTGAGTCATTTATAATTTATTGTATGCAACTGAATGAATCTACTCAGTCAATAAATCTTAAAAATAAAAGTTTTCATGTTGGTTTTGATTATATTTTAGGTAGGATGAAAAAGAAGAACAAGTCAATACTTCCTTGTATGGTTGGACTTAGCTTTGTAGAATTCAGACATTGTTCGTATGAACTAAGCAAATGTAATCATAAAAAGATTGGACTATGAGAGCTTTGTTAATTAAAGGAAAGGTTGAATCTTCCGATGAATGTGATAGAGACATTGGTACTGGTTCAGTCCAAACTAATCCGGGTATATATCCAATTTGAACTTGATCAAATTCCAAATTACTTGCAAATTAAGTTTGGGTTAAGATGGTGACATCTTCACGTTAGCTCTTTGTTTCATGACTAATCATATGAACGTAAGCTAATTTAACTCAAACTCATATTCGAGCTCATTGAAATTCCAAAATAAAGCAAGTAAACATAGACAGCATCAGGTTTCAATTTCATGATCTTTCGTATCATTGTGGAAAATTTCTCTACCATAGAGCAAAACTTCTTTGAATGGATTATCTCAGTGAACGTGTATAGATCTTAACCAATCAGAAATCCAACCAAAGAAGTGAATAGTCTCCGTGTACTGTCCTAAATTATACTCTACATTCCACCGTTCAAGACCTCGACTCGGACGTATTGAGATCCTGAGAAAGGTCAAAACCTTTTGCATTTCCAAGACTTTTCTTACACACCTTAACCAATCAGAAATCCGACCAAAGAAGTGAATAGTCTCCGTGCACTGTCCTAAATTCTACTCTACATTCCACCATTCAAGACCTTGATTGGGACTTATTGAGATGCTGAGAAAGGTCCAAACTTTTTGCATTTCCAAGACTTTTCTTACAAACCAATGAGGTCCCATGATCTGAGATCATTAAAGGTTTCTCCGCCGACAACATGATAATCCAGCTTTTCTTCAAGAACTCATCAAACAGCCATTAACCACGACTGAGTCTAGTCAACGTGTATAGTCCCCACCGAACCAGACTGTTACATCTGTTTAACTATACTGAGAAAAAGAAAAAGAATAAGACAAAAGACTTAGCTACACATGTTTGTTTCTTCTCCAAGGTTTACCAGAGATAGATACATGTGGAGTCTACAGTCTACTTGACTCATACCTCAACCATTGGTATATAAACTATAAAGTCAACATTGTTCTTATCATGGAAATTTCTTGGCAATCCTCAAGCATTTTCTTAGTTTCTCAAGAGGATATGCTTGAAACCTTCCATTCCATAACCAACAAAATTGAAAAGATCGGATATTTTCCTTTGTATTCAGAAACAAGCTAGTAGTTTCATAGATTGATGCTTCTTCTGTTTCAGAATCCATGGCGTTGAAGGTACTCTCAGCTCTAGACTCAGCAAGAACACAGTACTATCACTTCAAAGCCATAATCATAGCTGGGATGGGGTTGTTCAGTGACTCTTATGATCTCTTCTGTCTCCCACCGATTATGAAACTGTTAAAAAGGATATACTACGAGAAAGCCTCCGACGACCATAACTACACGGTGGTTGCTTCAACAATGGTGGGGATAGCTCTTCTTGGTGCGGTGATTGGGAACGTAGTTTTTGGCAGGTTAGGTGATCGACGTGGACGGCGAAATGTGTACGGTCTTGCACTGATGATGATGATCGTGAGCTCCGTAGGTTGTGGGTTTTCCGTATGCAGGACCAAGAAGTGTGTTCTGACGAGTTTGGCGATGTTCAGGTTCCTGTTAGGGATTGGGATTGGTGGGGACTATCCTTTGTCAGCGACAATCATGTCGGAGTTCGCTAACAAGAGGACTCGTGGTGCATTCATAGCAGCTGTTTTCTCCATGCAAGGTTTTGGGATTCTGATGAGCTCCGCCGTGACAATGGTGGTCTCCAAGTCGTTTGAGGTTGGGTCTAAGAACTTAATGAACAAGCATGCGCCTGAAGATGCAGACATCGCCTGGAGGTTGATTCTGATGATCGGAGCAATTCCTGCCACCCTCACTTATTACTGGAGGATGACGATGCCTGAAACCGCCAGGTAAAATACATGTTGAAGTATTTTCTGTTCTTTTTGTTTTTCTTATCAGGAACTTTCTGAAAAGATTAAACTCATTTCAAGCAATTCCTATCTTGAATATTTCCAAGCTTGGCAGTTTTCTTCTGGAAAAAATCTCATTGGCTGAATCAGAAATCATTTCCAGGATCCTAATCCAATATCAGGGCCTGGAAAAAGGAAAAGACCTCTGGAAACTTAAATATTGTGGTCTACTTTCTGTTCTCTTTTTTTCTTATCAGGAAATTCTGAAAAGATTCAACTCATTACAGATAAGATTCATATTTCTGAATCCAAGTGAAAGTGAAGCCAAAACAAATTTTTTTTCTTCAAATGTTAGTATTGATTATCCTGAAAGTTTCCAGGCTTGGCATTCTTTTATGAAAAAAAATCTCATGTTGCTGAATCAGAAACCATTTCCAGGATCCTAATCCAATATCAGGGCCTGGCAAAAGAAAAAAACTTTTGGAAACTTAAATCTTCTGGTTAACAATTATCAGAATCTCTGTCTCAGATTGTGAATTACTACTGTAAATGGTTTGAGTAAGTAACTCCATGAACATAATCTCCAGGTACACGGCTCTAGTGGAGAACAATGTGATGCAAGCAGCCAAGGACATTCAAAAGGTGTTAAACGTTCCACTGAGCCAAATTGCAGAAGACAGCCCTTTGCCATCGGTTGATGCACCTTCTTATCCTATGTTCTCCAAGAAATTCTTCCGTCAACACGGCCGTGACCTCTTCTCGTGTGCCATCACTTGGTTTCTCCTCGACATTGTGTTTTACAGCAGCAACCTGTTCCAGTCTCAAATATATAACCAGTTCCTCAAACTTGACAAGGCCAAAAATGTCTACGAAGAAACTTTCAGGATTGCTGCTTCCCAGGGTCTTACTGCAATCTGTTCGACAATTCCGGGGTACTTTTTCACTGTCTATTTCATTGATCGAATCGGAAGGAGAAAGATTCAGATCATGGGTTTTCTCTGCATGGGAATCGTATATTTTGCACTTGGAATACCGTACTTCTATTGGCACAGCCATAGAAACATAGCTTTCTTAGTCCTCTACGCTCTCACTTTCTTCTTCGCAAATTTTGGACCTAATACGACAACCTTTATAGTTCCAGCAGAACTTTTTCCAGCCAGATTCAGATCGACATGTCACGGTATATCTGGGGCATTCGGGAAGGTTGGTGCATTGATTGGCGCACTTGGGTTCTCATGGGCTTCAGCAGATTATTCTGATAAAGTTCCAAAGGCTGTTCCAATGACAGCTGCTCTGGTGATACTGGGTGGAGTTTGTTTGATAGGAATGGTTGTCAGCTACTTAATTATGCCTGAAACAATGGGAAGATCCCTGGAGGAGAACGAAATTGATGAAGAGAATAATGAGAATGAACTTTCCTTCTTCACACAATTTCTCAGTGGTAGAAATAGATCAGATCGTGGATCTGCTGTTGCTTCCTGAAACCAACTTTCTGCAACTATTTCTTAGCTTCTCCAATGTCTGTAAGTTACCTCCAAATGCTATACATTGTATCTACCACAAGAAATTTCAGGATATTCAGGATTTTGTCTTCTTTTCTTCTTTTTGACTGATAACTATTTGGTGATCCTTTGATCAATATCAGTAGCAGATATGTTGGTGCTTGATTCATGTTTCTCATTTATCCTGTCTGCTGAATCAAATCGATTAGATGAAGCAACGAAGTGGAGCAACATAATACAGAAGTTGAGATTTTTGTTATCTTTTTTCTTTCTGTTATCATTAGAGAAACAGAACATATCAAATCTACAAAGGAAAACCTGTCACCAACATATTAAAGGAAAAACTGTCACCAACATATCAGAAAGTTGATTCCTTTGTTGAATGCTTGAAAAGTTGAGAAATTTATTACAATTTGGAATTACAACAGGAAAAACTCAGAGAAGAGTCGAACCCACATATCAATCACTTGTTCTTAGTGGGGTAAGAAGCCATTTTGTAGATTCCACATAGACCTTCTGGTTTGTCAGTGTTCCTCTTCATCCTGATGTAACCCTTTTCACCCCACTTGGGTCCCCATGAATTCTTTACAATGATGTAATCGACACCCTTGGTTGATCCATATCCAACAGCTGCAACTCCATGATCCAATGCAGTTCCACAGTGACCATCAAAAACACCCTACATGATCATGATCATGTCAAATTATTCTTCTGCTCCAGAAATTTTGAGTAAAAAGTAGGAATCACAAAGAAGGCATTCATGGCTTACCCCACTATAGAACTGGAAGTCTCTACCAGAAGCCTCAATGGCTACACTGAGAGGCTGGTTCGCAAGTGCCTTCAGTAGACTTTGCTCACTGTTCTGTGGCACGTCATGATACCCACTAATGGTGACTACCTCAGATTCTTCCTGAAAAAGGAAAGAGACAAGACATGCAGATTGATGTCAGTTGTAATGACAGAACTGAAAGGTTCTGTGGATAAAATTTGATGGAACATTCTTCAACTCAGGATCTCATGATATCGTTAAGACATTCAGAAAAAGAGATGGTAGGCAGTATCAGTTTGCAGATCTGTCGCAGAGATTTCGGAGTTGACATTAAGAACCTATCAATCAGACAATTTCACCGGAGGCTGGAGCTATTTAGTTTTACCTTTCTCATATCGCAAGTTCCTTCCTCCATGATATATGGATAATCCTCTTCCTTGTGGAGTCCACCATTGGACACAATGAAAGCAAATGCATAGTCCATAAGTCCTCCATTGCAGCCATTGTTGTAGGTAGTGTCACAGTCTATCAACTCTTGTTCAGCCAGAGATGTTAAGTTTCCTGTAACAATCTGGTTTATCCCCTCAACAGCTGCGACTGTTGAAAACGCCCAGCAACTACCTGAAAGTACATTCGAATCAGCATTCATCTGACAAGACGTTTTCAGAAAGCTTTGTGCATAGGTTTTAGCTACTTAGTTACCACATGAGCCTTGGTTCTTGACAGGAGTAACTGCGCCTTTCTTCCTCCAATCCACGAACTTGGGAATACCCTGAACATCTTTATAAGTGAACTCTTCAGAGCTCTCTCTTCTTTTATACGAGTCAACCTTCAATCCTAGATACATCTTTTTGAACTCCTCATGGCTCAAATCTGCAAACTCGTTCAGACCAAGCCAGTAGTTTGTAACCTTCTTGTTGGTCTCATCAATGTGGAAAAGATTATTCTTAAAAATCTCAAACCTCTTCAACTTTTCTTCAACACTCTTGTAAATCTTTCCATGTTTATCAATCCAAGACTCAAACAGATCAATGAGCCTGTCCGTGGATTTCAGATCATCTGGGGTGTACCCCACTATGGAGAAATCATCAGAAATAGCAGAATTGGCAACCATAGACACAGAGAAAGCCAAAAGGAAGAGCATGGAACAGTAGGAAGGAGACATTTTTAGGTAGATACCTGGGAAGTTTGAGAGGATTGTGATAAAGAGAGGATGGTGGGTTGGATTATATAGTTTATGTTCCAAATGTTGCTTTCAAGTAAAGTTGCTGGATCTTCACTTCATACTCTCTTTAAGATTGGTTTTTGCAGGAATTTGCTTGGAGTCTAAGCATATACATGATTGTATCTTTACCTCTGTAGGATAGGTCATTGTGGGATATGAAATGGCCTAGAGGTCCATTTTCAAGCTATGGGCTCTAAGCAATTCAAGTTAGGCCATTGCAGGTCTTATGAACAAGACCTGTTATGCACTTTTTGAAGCCCAAAGATTCCATCTTTTTTCCTCTGTTTTCTTCCTGATGGATTCAAGTCGGCCATTTGAATAAGATCTGTTCTGCACTTTTTTGAAGCCCAAAGGCTCCTTTTTTCTCTGTTTTCTTCCTAATAGGTTCAAGTTTGGGCATTTGAACTAGACCTGTTCTGCTCTTCGCAGCCCAAAGTTTCCATCTTTTTCCTCTGTTTTCTTCCTGATGGGTTTGCCCATTTGAACTATACCTGTTCTGCACTTTTTGCAGCCCAAAGACTCCATCTTGTTCCTCTATTTTCTTCCTGAAGGGTTCAAGTTAGGCCATTGCAAGGTCCCATGAACAAGACCAGTTCTTCACTTTTTTTGCAGCCCAAGGACACATACTTTATCGTCTGTTTTCTTCCTGAAGTGTCTTTTTGAAGTTTCCGAATCTGTATGAGACATGGGGTTTAATTGAAAATGGCATTCAAGTGGTCCAATTTGAAAACTTTTGCTTCAGGATTTGCTCCCAGTCCAGGGTCCACTTTCACATTTCATAAGGATAGGAGATGAAAGGGTAACTTTTTATGTTCACTGAAAAAAAAAATAGTTTGCTTGGACTCAAAAGGTGGAACGTTCACCTTAGGTGCCCCCACATTTCGACCTGACATTGTGAGAGAGAGGTAAATCACGGTCTGATCCCAGCTAGCTTTTTGAAAAGGTGGCTTAGTATTCGGTGCGCACAAGGAATCACTATATTGGATAAACTCCCATACTGCCGCTGCTAAGACTCGAACTCAAAATTTCAGACTCACCTTCTTTTCCAATAATCAACTAGGCTACCCGTGCGGTTTTTAAAAAAAAAAGTTTGCTGATTGGCCGTTGAAAGGCATTAATTGCAGAGAAAAAAGGAATTGAATTCAATCAATCCCTTAGGGTTTCGAGCCCAAATTTTTGTTTCCAATCTGCATAATTGGCTCCCCCCTGACTTAGAATAGGGTTGCCAATCACTGCACACACACACACTCACTCACTCACTCTCTCTTGTGGTCCCTTCTCTGCACACCTACAAGGTATAGCTACGAACTCTACGAACAAGGTCCCATCTAACCTGTTCAAAGCCACTCCTCTTTGCATTATCCATCGATTCCAACCACCACCCACCTGCTCTCTCCACATAAAACACACGAAAAAGTAAAGCTTTTTCCCAAGAGCTCATCCTCCATCCATTGCTTTAGTTAAGGTTCTCAAAAGATAATTCACACCAGGTATAGCGTATGCAAAACCTCGAAACAGTAACGATAATGGCAGATTTCTCTCAACTTATTAAAGAGTTGTTGGTCCACCTAGCTCAGGCTTTTTACGATAAAACAAAAGAATTCATTATTACCGCGTCTGAACTGAACCCACAGTCCAGTGAAGCTGATACTGCTAAATACCATAACTAAGCAATCGTTGTATGTTCCGTATTTACCTATATATAGTATTCTGTCTCCTGCTTTTTTCTCTGGTAGAGTATATTGATTCATTCTTTGTAGGAACAAGAAGGAAAGAATAAAAAAATACAAGATAGTTGCAAAGTATATACTCTTGGTGCAGGGAAAATTTTGCCCAAATTACATGTTTGCAAGGAGTGATTGAACAGTGTGTTTTCCTGGAAAATAAGTTCCTGACGTCTACACATATACTTCTCTAATCATTAAAGAAGCATGTATAAGAAAACTGGGATTTTAGTTTGATGTATTAGCTCAAATGAACCTGACAAACAAATTCTTCATCTGTCAACATTTTTTCCTGTCACAAAAGCTTTCACTTCTGATACTGATCGAACTATTTCTCTACTAATTCAAGTGAGTAACCTCACAACATTAAGAAGTTTGTCAAGTTCTGATTCTTCATCACATAACCTGGAGGAGTTTTTAACCAGAAATGAACTTGGCAATCTCTAATCAGTAATCTCTTAGCTTGGAAGTTCACAGAAGCTTATCAGAAACATCAATGGTGGTCTAATGTACAGTCCACCAATATATAAATACATACATATATATATATATATATATATATATATATATATAGACATACACATACCATACAAGTATAGAATCTATAGAGAGAGAGAGAGGTTGATGTGGTGAAATGAAAAAGTTAAAAAAGGGAAGTGCAGGGTAATCAGAGCTAGCTAGGCCCTGGAAATACAAAGCTAGAGGTATAGGTTATAGTAGTAGGTACTGACATAGGCTTATGTAACTCTCTGATCATACCAAGTAAATAATTGTTATATATTAAAAGAAGAAGATGAAGAAGAAGAAGCAGCAAGTAAGCAGATTCAGATCCTTCCCTGATGTTATCTTTTACTTGGGTCACTAGTTAAAGTATCTATCTACATATCTAGGCTCTAATGAATGTGACTTGAACCCCTTTTGATTACCTGATCATACCACTGCATGCACGTGCAACGCCGACACATGTTTTTTTGTACTGAGATCCCCATAAATGATCCCTTTTCTTCTTCATTGTTTCAGATTCTTGTGATTAAAGAGATCCACTAAACGATAAAATGCTAAAAACCAAATGCACCCATTTGATGATGATGCTCTTAGTAACAGGTAACAGGTAACAGGTAACAGATACTGAGACAAGTTAGTAACTTAGTTGAGTTTGGATAATCAATGGAAGATCAGATCAGATCCTTCTGTTAAGAACTCAATCCATAAAAAATATAAGAAACAATGAGAATTCTGATATTTTGACTTCTGGGGTTGCTTTCTTCTGTTAGAATCAATGTATATATATATATATATATATATATGAATTACTTAGATATGTGTGAAACATTTAGAATTTTGTGGTAGATGTAATGTTTGGTATGAACATTTATTCATTTCCTTTTCCTTTTTCTTCTGATGTATTTATAAAACCGAAAAGAATTAGGTCACAGAGTATATATATATCAGAAAAGTTCTTCCATGGCCATGCACACACACACACACAACCTGTAAACTCCTCACAGCCTCATTTCTGCTTCAATCTCCATAAGAACTATCCTCCTTTTCACATACCCTTTTGGTTTCTGCGAAAGTATATGAAGAAGATGTTGGGAATGGAAGATCTTCTGTATGAACTCTCAGGTGAAGACACAAAGGAAAAGGGTTTGCCTCCAGGATTTCGATTCCACCCAACAGATGAGGAGCTCCTAACGTTTTACCTTGCTTCTAAGGTCTTTAATGGCAGCTTTTGTGGAGTTGAAATAGCTGAGGTTGACTTAAACAGATGCGAGCCGTGGGAGCTTCCAGGTTAATAACTTACATGATGATGAAGAATATTCCCTTTACCCTATATGTTCAAACAATCTCTTACCCTTCCCTGCCTATATTCTACTTCATGTTTCTTGATCATTACACTATTTCCACTTTGCAGGGAAGTTAAGTATACATTTATCATTTCAGAATCACATAGAACAGTTCAGATTCTTAAACTTCATGAGATGATAATTGATCAGAACTGCATATAAATATCGTCATCTTCTTGGTTGTTTTATTTACAAAGTGACAAAATCAATCTAATAAATGTACATCTGAGAATGTCGAAGGCAAGGCCTGTGCATCTTCTTCTTCTTCTTCTTCCCTTTCTGGTTTGTTGTTGCAGAAAGTTAATGAACCTGTTGTATGGTGGTTCTTGTTCTTAATCAGATGTAGCAAAAATGGGTGAGAAAGAATGGTACTTCTTCAGCCTGAGAGACAGGAAATACCCAACAGGTCTCAGAACAAATAGAGCAACTGGAGCTGGTTACTGGAAAGCCACAGGGAAAGATAGAGAAGTGTACAGTGCCTCTAATGGTTCTTTACTTGGCCTGAAGAAAACTCTGGTTTTTTACAGAGGTAGAGCTCCTAGAGGAGAGAAAACCAAGTGGGTTATGCATGAGTACCGTCTGGATGGTGACTTGTATTATCGTCATACCTGTAAGGTATTGTTACTAAACACCTCTTCTTCTTCTTCACATGCACCGTGAGAATCAAGCAATGTTCCTGCAAATTTCACTCTCTTGTTTCTTGTTTTGTCTCTTTCTGGGTTGACTTGTTGTGTCATTACAACTGGAGCTTCTCTGATGAATAGACCATTTTCACTTCATTATTAACCTTCGAGGGTAGTTCTTGATGTGATTGGTGTGATTTAACAATCTGCCATTAATGGATTCTCTCTGATCTTGCTGGATTGTAAATACCTACATGGTAACTTGAATTGCCACTTGAAATTAATAAACAATTGACTAAAGTGATCGATTTTTTATTTTCTTTCTGCAGGAGGAGTGGGTGATTTGCCGGATATTTCATAAGAATGGTGAGAAAAAAGCTGCACTTGTTCTACAAGGACAAAGCTTTTTCTTGGACCCTTCTTCTTCACCTTGCAACTCCAATTCATTGCCTCCACTCCTGGAAGCACCAGCGAAAATGGTGGACACCCTCCAAAACCCTTTTCTGGTTTCTTGTAATAACCAGGAAAATGACCTCAAAAGCCTCCTGAATCCAGTTTTTGTCTGTGAAGAGTCTCATTTATGGGGATCTCAGAACAAAAATGGCTTCCATCCTTCTTCATCAACTACTCAACCTGCATCGATGCTCTTCAAGTCCCTTCTTTCACATCAAGATTGCTCTTTGAAGGAACAATCCACTACTGTTCTGAAACAGTGCAAAACAGAAGCAACCTTTTCCCATTTCCAAGCACCTGATCCCAACTTCAATACGTACCAACAATATCCTCTGTTCTTTGACATGGACTGTGATGTTCTAGGCTACTTATCATCATCAGCAGAACCTCTTAGCACTGTTGCAGACATTACAATTCATGACATGTCCACTTCAAATGCTTCCAACAGGGACGGCTTTCTTATGATGTTAGATCATCATCCCCTTCTAAGACTCGATGGAGGATCTTGGCCATGTGATAATTAGACACCCCTCCGACCCATCATCTAAGATTATATCCAGTATAAATCCACCGTCCCTATATAGTATGCATGTCCTTGGAGTTTGAGTTAAATGTACTGTAGAGCATAGGAAGTGCGTGATAGTATTTCTGAATACTTCCTGCAGCTTAAGATCTAATCTAGGAGTTAATTGCCATGTTCAAAGTTTGAAGGGTTAGCTTCTTGTAGTTGATGAATGGCAATGCGACTTATAAACTTTTTCTTTCTTTTTTTGTACATTAATCAAGCATTCCTGGATGAATTTCTACTTGATCTGTGAATAAACCCTTCAGAGAAGAGAATCTGACCTTTAATACTATTCTGCATAATCGTGTTTCCTTTCTTCAAGATTGATGATGTAGAACTTCCAGGTGAACAATAAATCAGGAAACAGAATAAGACAAAAACTTCGATTAAGAAAGCTTCTATACACAGAAACTTCTAATTCGATAGAGATTAACGATCAGAAGGAGGATATACTGTTTTTAGATTTCCAGGGAAACTGGAAGTAAGAAAACAGAACGAAAACATATCCGCTGTTCGGCCCAACATAGGATTTAACAAAAACTTGCTCACCAAATCCAACATTTTATCAAGGAAGACGATTGCATGTCCAAAAACATTAATCAGGAGGAGAATATATAAACAACTAATGGATTTCATTATAATCTGATGGTGAAAAACAGGTAGCTCTAGCACTGTAATGTCATACACAGAGCAATAAACAGAGTAATAATTTAAAAGCTAATTAAAATTATTACTGAGGATGCATAAACTTGCTATTGTTTTCTAGGCGGTATGATCGGAAAGAGCCTTTTGAGCGGCGGAGTTGCTACCGGAAAGTGTGGGTCCTTTGGTGGCACCACCACCTTGACGGGGCTTGACTTGGAGGTGTCCATGGGTGCTATAAGCATTCTGCTTGTAGTCCACCAGATCAGTGTATTTCAAATAAGGACTACTCTCCAATGGCAGCAAACTATCTGATACTGCTGATTCCTGATGATCTTCTGACGTCCTTCTAATCAGTTGCTGCTGTTGTTCCATTTCAATTCTTCTCTCCAGCTAGGATTGTTGTTCTATGGCTTTCCCTTACTCTTAGGCATGCATGCACGCATGCATATCAACTAATCACGTACACCCATCAACTATTTCCTTATTTTTAGCTGCCTGTTAACTTACTCCCATCCATTTCATTCCAGTTGTTCGGTTCTCCTTCTGTTCCATTTCTCTCCTATCTCTCTGTAAACTTCAGTCAAGCTCAACATCATTATTATATCATATGTCAATAGAAAAAAGAAAAAAAAAGATATGCCATTCATTTCAGGACCTTTTACTTGATTTGATACACATTTAACATAACGGTTTAGAGAGACTAGTGGAATACCATTGAAGGACGTACCATGACATGAAGATGAACTATAAACTGGATGGCCTGATAGGCTTTAGTCCTCAAATCCTTTCACTTTCAGGACACGGACCTCCACACATTTTGTACAAAATTATCCTGAACAGCATTCGACACCAATCATCCATCAATCCTGACACTTTCTCCACATCCATTGTCTCACAATCAAGCCCATAATTTCCATTATTCCATTATTCAGAGGATGAAACTGAGAGACTAGATACTGAAGAAGAAACCATTTCTCCAGATTCTCGAGGATGAAGAAGCCCATTGCATTCAAATTCAATCAACATGAGATTCCACCTCTGCAATCAACATGAGATTCCACCTCTGCAATCAACATGACATTCACCACACCTGTGGCTGTCCAGCTTCGTGATCCCTTGATGCAGTATCTGTTTGTGAAGGGACAAGAACTGTTGTGGATTATTTCCTCAGGAATAAGGGCTGAGATGTGGCTCAAACCCACGAGAAATCCTGATGTTAGGTTCAATTCCAAGCTTCAGAATAGCAGAAAATGCAGATATTTTTGGGATCACGAATCTGTAAATTTCCTTGTCAATAAGATTCTTTATTCAATGAGCATTTCAATTGTAGGATTCGTTGAAACGGAGCATCATTCTTCAGATTTTTCCCAGATCTCAGATAATCCAAGAGTCCCATAGTGATGTGAAAGTTAACGATTATGTACAGTTTTTCATGAATCCATGAAAAAAGTGGAATCGTTTCAAAGGTCACAGTGATGTCCTTGCAATGATAGCTCACTGGACCAGTCACTAGATGGAAATGGCTCCCCAGTTTCTTCTAACTTCTTCACAATATCATCTAACACATAGTAAACATCCTTAATCTCTGGGTGATCCGTCTCATCTATGTTAAATACATGCACTCTGTGATTAACCTCGATCCAGCTACAACCAGGAGTCTTTCTGAATCCTTTCCTTTTAATCAGTTTTAACGCGTCTGCTACACCTTCAAATTTACCAGAGTGTGAGTATACACTTGATTGAAGAATACAACCACCACTTTCTTCTGATTCTAATTCAAGCAAATTCCTAACTGCAAATTCTGTCAGTTTTTCGTTGTGATGGATCCTGCAACCACTTAGGAATGCTCCCCAAACATCCGCATTTGGCTTGTAAGGCAATTCCTTGATTAAAATTTTGGCCTCCTCCAGCAAACCAGCCCGACTTAGTAAGTCCACCATGCATACAAAGTGCTCACAAGATGGAAAGATGTCATAATCTGTAGTCATGGAGGTAAAATACAGCTTTCCTTCTGTTACTAGCCCTGAATGACTGCATCCTGATAGAAGAGTCATAAAGGTTATGCTGTCAGGTTTGTATTTCAATTTTAGCATCCTCTCAAAAATCTCCATTACTGTCCGGCCTTGACCATGCTGTGCATATCCTGCCATTATTGCATTCCACGAAACTAAATCTTTCATTCGCATAGAATCAAAAACTCTTTGTGCTTCTTCAATGTGTCCGCATTTTGAATACATGGTAAGAACACTATTTGCAACTGACCTATCCTCCATGAGGTCCAATTTTTCAGCATGTGCAATGAATTGACTTCCTAGTACTAATATTGCTAAATCAGCACAAGCCCTGATTGAAGTAGCAAAAGTTATCTCATCAGGCCTAATACCTTCCCTGTGCATCTGAGCATACAATCTGAGACCATGTTCCCAACATCCATGCTGAACATACATGCTGATCATGGAGTTCCAAGTGACAACATTTTGCTCAGGCATTTCATCGAAACAAGCTTGAGCTTTTTCAAACTCACCAGCTTGAGCCCATACTGTGATCATGGCTGTCCAAGATACAATATCTTTATGTGGCATCATTTCAAATGCATAGTTTGCTTCCTGAATATCACTGCATTTTGAATACGCTGTAAGAAGAGCGTTCCCGACAATAACCGAAGAATTGATTCCAGTCTTAATAGTAAATGCATGAAGCTGTCTGGCAAGAGAAATAAATTTGGGCCCCGAACAGATACCAAATAGTGAGGAAAGAGTAAACTCATCCACAGGAACAGGTACCTCCCTCATTTGTTTAAAATACAATAGTGCTTCCTCCTCAAAACCATGTTGTGCAATCCCTATGATCAAACTAGTCCATGAAACTGCACTAGTTTCCTCCAAACTATGAAATACTTGCTTCGCAAATTCCAAGTAGCCACATTTTGCATACATATCAATAAGACCACTACTCAAATAACCATCAACATCCTCTTCTACTCGAAGAATTCTAGCATGCAAATGGACACCCCAATCCAGGTCATAAATGCTTGCACAAGCACTAAGAACACTAGCATAAGTCTTGGAATTGGGTCTGAAACCTTGATTCCACATCTCAACAAACATATTTAGAGCATGGAATCCATATCCATGTTGAGACAATATCGAGATAATTGTACTCCATGACACCGCATCGCGCTGAGACATTTGGTTGAAAATGTCAAAGGCCTTAGCAACACTAAACGTTTTAGAGTAACCATAAATCATGCTGTTGAAGCAAAATAGACTCGGACATGGCATTCTCAGAAACACCTTCTCTGCATAACTCAATGCACCACATTTGATATGCATATCGAAAACCGAATTGTCAATGGACAAGTCACTTCCAAGGTCAAATTTTTCTGCAAGCCCATGAAGTTGAACAGCCAAATTGGCATATCCCAGAGCCCCACAAGCCTTCATAGCACAAGAGAACGAAGTTCTGTCAGGAACACACCCACCATTGCGAACCATCAAAACAAAAACTTTTAAGGTTTCATCAAAATCCCTGTTCCGAAAGTACCCGGACATCAACGAATTCCAGGAAACAGAGTCTCTTTGACGCATTTCATCGAACAAATACTTAGCCTCTCCTATCTTTCCAAAATTAGCCAACCCAATAATCATCATATTATAGCTGAAAACATTAGGGCGCTCTATGTCCCGAAAAACTTGGTGAGCGTCATCGATTAAGCCACACTTGGAGTACACGTCCAAGAGAAGATTTTGAAGGAAAATGGAACAATCTAAACCCGTAAAGATGAGTTGGGCATGGATTTTTTGAGCTATGGACGCCGACCCATGAGACGCGCATTGCTTCATTGCTTGAAAGAAATTGTCGGAGAGTTGTGTGTAACATTCGAAAGACTCCAAGCGGCTTCGCACATTGGAAAGACTCCGAACCAATGACCGAGAGATAAGCGACGACTGAAGATTCCGGTGGCGCCATGAGCGGTTGCCCAACATTGGGAAAGCCTCTCAGTTCATGTGTTTCAATTGTCAGTTAGGTCTTTGTTAAGGCAACTGAAACTAAATTAACGGTCTTGAACAGAGTATGGTGGGAACCAGACAACCAGTAAAGTTTGCTATTTTCTTGTAATACAACATTTTATTTAAAAAAAACATATCTTTTTGCCTAAAGGTGGGCAAAATCTACATGCCCGAAGTCATCGAACCCAACCCGATTCCCATTGGAATGGATCTAAACACTAAGCCTTGAATATGTTCATACTAGTTTATTAAAACAATACCATTTTTGATTTCATCTAATTCAAAATCTGTTTTTTTTCAAATTAGATAGTTGAACAATCGATCAAATCGAACCAATCCTCTTAATCCACTGGAACTCCAACAAGACGCTGCGCCAGTCCGGTCGGTTGTGACGAATGGCTTAGTGCCACGTCTTGGAAACGAAGGTGATTAGGCAATTTTTGGCTTCTGCAAAACTTAGTTTGGACTTTTCGGACAAAAGAGCTTTCGGTTTAATTCACTTCCCAGATATAATGTAGACAGATTGACAAGTTCTAATCTCGCTCCATGTGGCTTCACGAAGCTCTCGGTTTCTACACTTTCACCTAATAGTCTCTCATTGACCTGTCTTCCTCCTTTTGACGGATAGCTCTGCAACTACTCAAAATCTCTGCCTGTGAACGTCACTTTCTGATTATCAAAAGATCCTTTTTTTATTCCGTTTTTCAAGCGTTTATGCTTAAAATTCATGTGGGCGGTTGAATCTAAATCGTGAAACGTTGTTTTCAGTTCAAGCATTGTTAAATAAACCAGATACAAGGTGAGATCTAGAGATTTATAAGATCCAAAAGTAAATATCGCAAACAGAAGAACATGGGTAAATGGAGAATATCGAAGACAAAGGAAAATTGAAAGAAGAGACAAATGTACTGTAATTATTACAGAACAGAGTATGACAGTTCAAAGTGCAGAACTTTAACCTTAACAGCTTCATTATTAGTAGTCAAAATTAAAAAGTTCAAAAAAAAAAAAAAGATACCAAGCAGAACTAATGAACAGATAGAAAGAATATCTACCACAACCTCCCTCGATCACTTGGTTGGTTCCATTTCCAAGCCATAGATATAAAAACAAGGAGTTTCCACGCCAACCCTATCTTTCTTTTTCCAATTTCCACACAAATTATTGGTTACTATTCTTTGATTTTTCCATCCATCAGTTCCCCAGTTTCATTCTTCGAACTGGGTTCTGGTAAATTTTGAGTCTTTGAGTGCGTGAATGATGACTTGAGAATGTTTGAAGGGTTGTTGGGATGAGAGTCCGATCTCATCTTGAGTTGTCTAAGATGGGCTTTGTCTAAAAAACACTAAATCTAGGTCCTTTTAGTACTTTTGAACCACTTCCTGTTTCCATCACATACAGTTGATTGATAATCTACTCCTCCTTAGTACATGGAAACCAGATCACATGATACATTTCCTTCACAAACTTCTTCTCTGTTTCTCTTGAACAAAACCCTTTCCTCCTTTAACATCCTTCTTTTCGTTTACCTAGGGATCCAAAAACTTTTCTGCTTTCTTCTAGCTTCCACCTGAATCTTTTTCTATTTCCAGAACTAGAAAAGTTTGTGCTTGACTGATAAAGATATTCTGAAGTTCTTGTTCTTACAAGATAGCTGAAGAGTAGAACTTTGATCCACAAGTTATGAAGATACACGGAGCTGCACTGGTGGCTATTGCTGCTTGCCTTGGCAACTTTTTACAAGGATGGGATAATGCAACCATTGCTGGTACCTTCTTCAAATACTCCATCTTGATCTTCTATGTCGACTGAGAAAATTTTTCTCAGAATCACGTGTTTTTGAGTTATTTATGAATTCTGCTGTATTGTTAGGTGCGATTGTGTACATCAAGAAGGACTTCGGTCTAGAATCTACAGTGGAAGGTCTTGTTGTGGCCATGTCACTGATTGGAGCCACAGCAATCACAACATGTTCAGGAGCAATATCGGATTGGATCGGCCGCCGTCCGATGTTAATAGCGTCATCAATTCTCTACTTTATAAGTGGTTTGATAATGATTTGGTCACCAGATGTGATTGTTCTGTGCTTAGCAAGGTTGTTAGATGGATTTGGAATTGGTTTAGCTGTTACTATTGTCCCAGTCTACATATCTGAGACTGCACCATCAGATATCAGAGGGCGGTTAAATACTCTTCCTCAATTCACTGGTTCAGGAGGCATGTTTTTGTCTTATTGTATGATTTTTGGGATGTCATTAAAATCCTCACCTAGTTGGAGGTTGATGCTTGGTGTACTGTCCATTCCTTCTCTGTTGTACCTTATATTAGCAGTATTCTACTTGCCGGAATCTCCTCGATGGTTGGTAAGCAAAGGAAAAATGCTGGAGGCGAAACAGGTTCTTCAGAAATTGCGTGGAAGGGAAGATGTTTCAGGTTCGTTCATCACTACCTATCTGCACCTTCCCTGATTGATTCCTGTAAATGGTCAACCAAAACAATTGAGATCTATGACAATGTTTGATAATGAGCATTTAAGCTGCAAATGTATCCTAGTAGAAGGTTATACAATTTTATCGATTAGATGTTGCTAAAACTTCCATAACTTGCAGGTGAGATGGCTTTGCTAGTGGAAGGTCTTGGAATTGGGGGAGAAACATCCATAGAAGAGTACATAATAGGTCCCGGAGATGAACTAGGTGATGGGCAAGAACCAACTGCTGAGAAGGAAAAGATCAGGCTATATGGACCAGAAGAAGGTCTCTCCTGGATTGCCAAACCTGTGACTGGACAGAGTTCTCTTGCTATTGTATCTCGCCAGGGAAGCATGGTGAATAAGAGCATGCCTCTTATGGACCCTCTTGTTACCCTTTTTGGTAGTGTTCATGAGAAACTCCCTGAGCAAGGAAGCACGCGAAGCATGCTTTTCCCGAATTTCGGTAGCATGTTTAGTACAGCAGAGCCTCATGTTAAACATGAAAACTGGGATGAAGAAAGCTTACAGAGAGAAGGCGAGGATTACACCTCTGAAGCCGCTGGAGGAGATTCAGATGACAATTTGCATAGTCCATTAATATCTCGTCAGACAACAAGTTTGGAGAAGGATATGCCTCACCCTACTTCCCATGGAAGTATTCTGAGCATGAGACGCCATAGTAGCCTAACGCAAGGAGGTGGAGAAGCAGTTGGTGGTACAGGCATTGGTGGTGGTTGGCAGCTGGCATGGAAATGGTCTGAGAGAGAGGGTGAGGACGGGAAGAAGGAAGGAGGATTCAAAAGGATTTATTTGCACCAGGAGGGAGGCCCTGGATCCCGACGAGGTTCTCTTGTTTCACTAACTGGTGTTGATGTTCCTCAAGATGGTGAATATATTCAGGCTTCTGCCTTAGTAAGCCAGCCTGCTCTTTATTCCAAGGAGCTTATCGATCAGCATCCTATTGGACCTGCAATGCTTCACCCTGCTGAAACAGCTACAAAAGGACCAATTTGGTCTGCTTTGCTTGATCCAGGAGTAAAGCGTGCATTGATTGTTGGGATGGGAATTCAGATACTTCAGCAGGTACCCTCTGATTTAATGAGGTTTTTTTCATTCACCTCCTCTGTTTCCTACAACCCTTAATCATCACCATTGTGACTCAGTAGCTGTAATGCTCGTATGTGCAGTTTTCTGGTATAAATGGAGTGCTCTACTACACTCCCCAGATCCTTGAAAAGGCAGGAGTTGAAGTTCTTCTTTCAAGCCTGGGCCTTGGAACAACTTCTGCATCATTCCTCATCAGTGCATTCACAACCTTTTTGATGTTACCGTGCATCGGCATAGCCATGAGACTCATGGATATTTCAGGGAGAAGGTGACAATACTCTTTCCATATTGATTTCCCTCTCACCTGTGGAACTGTGCTAGAAAACCAACATGTTCTTTTCTTGCAGATCGCTGCTACTCTACACAATCCCGGTGCTAATAGTTACACTAATCGTTCTAGTTATCGATGAAGAGGTTAACCTGGGAACAGTTGTAAGTGCAGCAATATCAACAACATGTGTGATCATCTACTTCTGCTGCTTTGTAGCTGCTTATGGCCCAATTCCAAATATTCTGTGTTCCGAGATCTTCCCAACAAGAGTACGTGGCCTGTGCATAGCAATATGTGCGTTAGTTTTCTGGGTAGGAGACATAATAGTGACATACTCGCTACCTGTGATGCTGAGCTCAATAGGATTAGCAGGCATCTTTGGAACATATGCAGTGTTTTGTGTGTTGTCATGGATATTTGTATACCTGAAGGTGCCAGAAACCAAAGGGATGCCCCTGGAAGTCATCACCGAGTTCTTTGCTGTTGGTGCAAGACAGACCAAGATTGATTGAGATACGATGAATGCTTTGGAGGGATTGTCAGAACTCGAAGTGCCCTTTTTTGATTCCTCACCAACCCCTCAAAGGCTTTCAACTTTTTGTTAGGAAATTTTTGGGTAATTGTTATTGAACTTGAGGACAAGGATCAGTAAAATGGCTCAAATTATTAATTTGTTTACTACTGTTGTTCATGATTTGATGTGCAATTACTACTATTTAAGGGAAAGAGAAGTCCATTGCAATATGAAGACAACATAACTAGAAATGTCTATTATCCTTCACTTTACAAACTCTAGGATTTAACAACTCAAAACCTGGGAAAGGGCTGATTCAAAATTCCAACAGTAGTTTCTAAAGAAATATCTAGAGTTGTACTTTACAATACAAATCAATCCAGGATTGAAAGCAAAATACACATATTTGACAAATTAAAGTGATAATGTCACGACAGAAAGTAGATCAGGGTTCCTGCACTTCTTCAGAAGACGACGAACTGCTATTGTAGGAATCTGGGGCAGGATCTGATATCCCGGCCTTAGATTCACCTACTTGATTATTGAAAGGGTTCTGATCTGGAATCTCACTCAGCTTTGAATTCAACTTGAACGACCTTTCAAAATCCTTCGCATTGCCAGTGTCAATGAACAATTTATTCAGTTTTTGCTCCTGCAACCAAAGCTCAAAGCCCTCAAATAGGGAAGAGACAAAAAGGCTGCTATATTTTGATGGAACCACACTCATAACGCTCTTTGAAATTCAAAAACCACCAAGAATTGATATAAATATACACACATCAAAATACAATTTCTGTCTTTAGAAAGGTCAAAAACTTAAGGGAGAAAATTTCACCCCATACCACGCAAACAGCATAGTAATTGCATCAGCAATTTTGTGGTAGCACATCAAAATTATGGTTTTGGAACCTAAAATGATATTCCCATGTTAAAAGTTGAATAGTGTGAGTTTTGGATTAGTAGTCATAACCACAAAAGGTTATTCCTTGAATGCCATGGAAATGATGAATTGATTACGAGAAGACTAATTCTAGGGCTCTTGACTGAAGTTTACATTGATGGTACTTTTTGGCGGATCAAGATCATATTGGTCTTAACATGGAGCTCAAAGGGGACATCATCGAATTTGTATGCAAATTTCTCCCTTTGGTAGCTGTAAAAGCTTAAGGTGCTAAATGAATAAGCAAAGCTGCTATTGCTTACATTTTGGAGTGCTTCTAGTTTTCGTTGCAGTGCCTCATGCTCAGCTTGAATACGAAATGGAACACCATGCTTCTGATAAACATTGTTCTGTGCCAAGTCTTCATCAATTTCACTTGCAGTGGTTGCAAAAGGATGATTTGCAGGGATCCATCTGACTGTATCAGGGTCAGTATCAGGAGGTATTGAATCCCCTTCTTTCAAGAACAAAGTTGGCCTCTTCCATTGGTATGCTCGCGACCTCCTTTTCTGATGGATAGCTTGTTGCTCCTCTGTGAGAGTAACTGGGGCTAATTTATACAACTTTCCACACATCTCTACAGTTGAATTGCTCTTACCAACCTTCACCAAAGGATTATTGAATGGGTCCTCATATTTGAGCGGTCTAGAGCTGCAATAAGAGATAAAAGTATTAATTTTGTTCAAAGAAGCATATGCAACACTGAAGCCAATAACCGGCCACACACTCACACCCAAGGCATATATCCATGAAACAGAACTAAACAGGAAACGACATTAGGGTATTTCATTCATACATGCCTCCTCTATCAGATCTCAGCTGCCCACGTCTGACAAGATCAGCTACAGAACCAGGGCGATTTTGTCTTGACTTCCTCACCGCATAAACTCTCACAGCTATAATAAAGAATGCAGTTGCAACAGATACCCAGATCATAAAATTACTTCCAACATGTCTTCTCATCTGAAAAGCACAAAGTAAAATGACCAATTAACAAACAAAACATAGTAATGAACTCATAGAAATGGCAAGAAAATACATGTTTATTTTCCCAATCTCTTCACAGAAAAAGCCCCAACTTCCCAAATCTCAGAACATCTTAAAACTCTGTAATTATCTGCTATAACTAACATAAACTAATACTTTAACAAATATATTTGGTTCTGGTCATTTTAATAGGATATATAGTTATATACACAAGACTTTGAGTGTTCTTCTATGAAGCGAATGAAACAAACGCATTACCGCGAAGACAACGGGAGGGAGACTGGCGATCATTCCCTGAAACCTAGAAATGTGGTCTTTGTAATCCACAGCCGAGTCGGACTTGATTTTAACCATCTCCTCCACATCTTTGGGCCGACTTGCCTCTGGAGAATTCACCGAATTACTAATCGCTCTCAACCCAAATTTGCAACCCAATCTCATTTTCCCAAATTCTCTCCTAAATTCCACTGCATTGGGAGAAAATTGATGCCCTGAAACCCATATTGAAGGCTACAACAATAACAACAACAAAAAAACCCATTTTTATCGTGTTAGACTTTAAACTAAAGATATAAACATGGAAATTACAAGGAAAAAAAAAAGGGAAAAGATTGCCGTTAATGACCTGAATAGAGAAGGAACGACACTGTAGAGCCCAGACCGACGCCATAGATTCCGCGACGACGCTACTTTCATAATAATCCAAGAAAGAAGTTGCGGATTCGCAATCGTAATCTATGCGAAACCTTATAGTTGATGAGGATTGCTGGATTGTACAAACTAGGGTTTGTACTAAGACAAGTCTTACAGAATCCCCAAATTCACCATCCGTCTCTCATCTCTTAGCTCGGTCACTGTGTAGCTTCACTGTCTGCTTTTCAGATTCAATTTTCTAGTACGGATATGGCGCATTCGACAATACTTTTTTCTCCGACTCTCTCAATCAGGTGGATCCGTGGCGCAATGGAAGCGCATCTGACTCCAGATCAGAAGGAAACTTGAGTCAATCAAATCTTACCTGTTAACTTCGGGCCAAATATAGGGTATCATTCCTATCTCTAATGAGGTGATTTTGAAAGTCAAGCTCAGCCCAAAGCTTAATACATATCATTAGAACCATATTATTTTATAAAAAATAAATTTATTTTGATATTTTAATTTTAAAAAATTGTTCAGGCATAGAGCTTGGACTCGGGCCACTACAGTGACGGTTGGATTGGGATTGAGATTGGGTTTAGACGGACTCAGGCCACTATAGTGACGGTTGGATTGAGATTGGGTTTAGACGAACTCGGGCTCGGCTTCGTATATTGTGATCTCTAATTTCAAATAATATTATTTTAATCTTAAGTTTAAGAAATATGTTACATTGAGTTGACTTCTTGTTTTACTAGTACACTACGAGATTGGTGGTAAAGTCTTGATAAATATCGCAGACTTCAATTCGTACGAGTCACATTTGCTGGATTATTTATTAGAGTAATTTATAAAGAATTCATTGGTAACTTTTAGCTCATCGACTAACAAATAAGACAAGAATATTTTGAGGTGAAATGTTGTTCTCTGAATAGAAAAAATTTATAGAAACATTTTCAGCGTACGACGGAACATTATTATCTACTAATTAGAATCAACGATTTTACTCTCTGTTATACTTTTATTTCATCTCTTTTAAAAGAATTACAACCTGAGTTACAAAAGACAATTGGTGCACTTCGACGAGATATGAAAGATATATCTCCTGGAGAAATCGATCAGCTAGCCTAAAGCTTGTGTATCTTGACCAACATACTTAGAATTTACACTCCGATATTGCTTTATTTTCTTGATCTCTGATGGATGATCTATTCCTAAGCACAAGATCTGATATTTCCCGAGCTCTCTGACTAGAGGTAGTCGGCGTGGTATCAGAGCTATGAGTATTATTGACTGTGACTACAATATTCTTAACGAGAGCGAGTAAAGAGTGGTTCATAAGCCATAAATACGTTACCAAGTGACCCTGTTCATCTTTCTTCATAGCAGTGCGGTTTGCAAGCAACTTCTGCAAAACGCTACGTGAAGCTTGAAATCCCAAAAGAGCTCATCTCTCTTTGGAAGGAGCAAAGCCATACACACCTTCATGTTTGAGTTATTCGTCTTATTCTAACCATGTTCCTCTTTCTTCAACCCTCTCTTAGTTAATCTTTCTTCTAGTGTGAAACGTACTTTATCTAATCGTATAGAATACTTTGTAAAAATAACACATCTTCTTGAAAAAAATCGTATTTCTAATACTTCTTACCTTTGCTTAGTCCCTACAATATATATTTTCGTGACCACAAATATAGCTAGACTTGGTTCAACATCAATTAGCAAGATCAGTATTTTATTTTTTTCTTTATTTCTTATAGTCAATATCACCTTATTAGAGATGATAAATATGATTTGATTTCGATCTCAACAAGTTAAATCCAAGTTTTTTTTTATTTCCTACAGTTAAAAATATCTTTTTTTACCTTATCTACTTTATCGTATTATTTAGTTTATTACTTATTTTATATTTTATTTATTTATTTGCTTATTTTATTTTAATAATATTGTTTTGTTTTGTTTTGTTTTATTCTTTTTATATGGATTATTCGAATCAACCTCTCTACTAGTTAAAAGTAGGGCTACGTATTACTAGACTTTCTCAAATTTTGCGTATTAGTATAATTTTTACTGAGTTGTTATTTTTGTTATTGTTGTTAAAATTATCTAATTAAAAATGACAGATATAGTTCGACGTAGCCTGATATTAATGAATTAGGATTGGGTTTTATTTTCTATATATTTACTATAGTCATAATAACTTAATTAAAGATAGCAAATATAACTCACTCTAGTTCAATGTTAATAAACTAAACATAAGTCAACCAAACTCGAACTTAAAGAACAATTTTTATGACCTGAGCTTCTATCACAAAAACAAAATTATTTCAATATAACTAACCAAAATAACATTTCATTCACTCAAAACTTGATGCAAAATTCTTGACGACACCCAGTCTCTTACCATTAAAACGAAATTATTTTTTATAGTTATTTAATCCTGCTTGAACTATACTTCCCAGGCTTAAATTACGGATAGCAATGAGTCAGGCTCAGGCTTAATATTGTCTGGCCTGATTTATTAATTTTAAAAAAATAAGTTGGGCCATAAGTCAAGTCAGGTCTAGATAGCCTTGACTCGAGCCCGAATCCGACCCATGGCCTGTTCAAGTCAAGAAATTCTGGGCTGTGGTCTAATCAACTCGGGTCAGCCCTGATTGTCATCCCTAACCTAAAATATAGGGATAAGGCTGTCTACTATCAAATATTTTCAGACCCTATTTTATTGCGGGACTTCGAATTGAGTGTAATGATGATGAGTAAGATCTAATGCTCATTCTTACACTTAATAATTACCATTTAATTTACTTTTAAAATAGATGGCTACAAATATAAAAAAATATATTGATAGTTTTAATAAAGAAATAGCACCCATCAAGTTGGACCATCTTTTCAAATTAATTTAAGGAGGAGGGAAAGGACTCAACACTATCTTTTACATGCAAAGATAAGAACAAAAAGAAAGAAACAAGGTGGTTTTGGCTTACCCATCATCATGTTTTAGTGCAATATTTAATAATATCTTTGAGAACTGATAGTTTAATTTTTTAATCACAATAGTTAGTGGGACTTATACGTTAACGCTATAAAAGAAATTTAAATTTAATATAGTTTGAAGCTATATTTTAAAAACCGGACCGGACCGGCCAGTTCGACAAGTTTGACTGGTGACCGATCGGCTATTCGGTCCGATTCACCCTTAAAAATTGGTTCTCAATTGAACCAGTGAGAACCGGTCCGGTCTGACCACTGGTTTAATAAATTTTTTATTTTTTATTTTTTTATTTTTTTGGCATATTTTTGTATTTTTAATATTATTAATATTATATATAATTAAATATAGTTATTGCATAATTATGACGTCACATCGGTTCGACCAGTGGTTGAATCGGTCGAACCGGTCAAACCGGTGACCAGTAAGGCCTCCGGTTCAATGACCGGTTCGGGTTTCAAAACATTGGTTTGAAGGTTACGGGTCAATTATAATTTAATTTAATTTGAATATAAATTCGATAAATTTATTGTTAAACTTTAAAATTATAAGAATTAAATTAAATTACAATATATTTAATCAAATCTAAATTTATATTTTTAAACCTAATATTGATTTTAATTGCCTCCATTATCGCTAACATAGGAAGTAAGTGTAGCCCTCAAGGGGTGTGGCTCGATGATTGAGAGCTGGGCTTGGTTTCGGTTAGGTCCCAGGTTCGATACCATGCTAGCCCCTCTTGTAAGAGCCTGGGACAACCGAAATTTTACCTGTAGTTGGAGAACTAGTTGGGCTCTTAACGATGAGGTGCGTCTGCTTAGCCCGCCTGTGGGATGGTGTGTTAATTGGATCCTCAAAAAGGCGTGCTCGCTTGACCCGCTTACTGAATTTCCTTGAAAAAAAAAAAGTAAGTGTAAAGTTTTGTTGATGAAATTAAAACCAAAACCCCTTTGCCATTTGGGGCATTTACCTACTCTAAGCACTTTAGCCAAAATCCAATTGGTTGACTTGACTTTAATTAATGTCTCTAATTGGAGTATTATTTATCTTTTTTAGTATAGTTAAATGTATATAATATTTTATAAGTTGCATATTTTAAATAAACTATTTTAACATAATAACTATTAAATTTTAAGTAATAAATTTGATATAATTAATATTCATAAATATGAGTATTAATGACTTGCTCATAATTAAATAAATCACTCTTATCCAACATATATTTATAAGTTTACCATATTTAATATTGATAATAGAGCGAGCCAAACTCAAACCTTATAAAGCTTCAGATTAATCCAAAATTTAAAATTCGAAAAAAACAGAATTATTATACAGTTTACAAAAATTTTAAATTATCTTAATCTTTAAATTATCAACAAAAAAGGTTCATGTGGATATTAATTTCTAGATTTTAAAAAAGTCCTTATTTTGAACTATGGTTTAAAAAATAACATCAAAGCACGCACGACATGAACATCGCATATGGATCAATTAAATATTACATACATGACTCTCCAACTTATCTTTTAAATTCAAATCGAGCTAATTGAACAAAATTTAAGCTATTAATTTATTATAATTACCTTAAATTATAAATTTAAATCATATTTATTAATTTTGATGGGATTTAAGAGTTAAATTAAGTTATTACTTCAATAACATTTGATTAATCGACGTATAATGTTTTTTAACTGAAATTGAAAAGTAAGGATATTTTTTAAAATTAAAATTTAAAAATAATTTTTTTTATTTTTAAAATATGTTAGGGTATGTGTGTGTATGTATATATATATATGTAGTAAATATTTTAAATTTAAACTTAAATTCAATCAATTAAAAATTTTCATATTAATTCTAATCCAAAACATTTGACCTAAAACACCATCTCTAAATATCTCCTTTAATTACACTATTGCAATCCACTAAAAGAGCATTTTGGAGATTGGTGGTGGCAATGAAAGAGCAACAAAGTTGATAGATGCTCTTTGAGTGGATTTTCAAACTTTGATATTATAAAAAATCTTTGGTCCCTTTTCATATAGATTCCATATGATTTGGACCCACCAAATATTTCACTTCATCATCTTTATCATCATAAGAACACATCAAAATCACACTAATAACCTTATGCTAAGAATCAAAATAATACTTGGACCATTCTTAAAACGATTACTTTTTGAGTACATATTGAATAATAATCGAGTTCGGATATGATCCAGAGATGACAACAAGTTCGATTAGGATCGAGTTTGACCCGAGCTCTAGTTAGAGATTTGAGGGTTTAGACCTAGCCTAAAGTTCAATCATACTTGAGGTCTAAGTCTAAGTATGATATAACCTAATTAAACGTATTTACTTATGTTTTAAAATTAAAGACGATTTTATTTTACACAAAATGATATCGTTTCACTTAAAAATTTTAAGTTTCGTGTTGGAGTAAGCTTGACAACCTGAGCTTGAACTTGATCTAAAGTCAAAAGTTTTGAAAAAATAAAAAGCTCAACTAAGGTCGAGGACGAGACTGGGCCAACCTGGGTTGGACTAATTTTGACAATTGTAATATGATTTTATTCGAACTTAATAGAATAAATTCGAGTATATCAAATTTTGAATCTGATTTAGATTTAAAGAATTATTTCGAAACTTGATTCTAAAATCTCCTCCTTAAAATAATATTTTTGATATGCAAATTTGACACTAAATCACAAAACAATATTATTTGGATAAGTAAAACTAAAACAATGTTGTTTTAATTTCAAATCTCTTAAATTTATATATTAAAATGATATTTTTTAGAAGACAATTCAGTCACTTAGATTGGACTTTAGACTAATGCTCCAAATCCTAATCAACCCTTTATGTCGTTTTAAAATGATTTAAACTAAATCAAGCTTATGCAGGTACCTTATGAAGATTTAGTCGGGTCGAAAATGATTCGACCCGACTAAACAAATCGACCCTTAACTTGTACCGATCTGAGATATTTCCAAGTCTAATCAAAATCGAGTTGGGTGAAAATTGTGGAATGCAGATAATAATTCATAATTATAATTATGATTACTTAAAACAATTACGTTAATTACAGAATTTTAAGCAAACACTCGTTACATAATGCATAAATATAGAGTGTATATACATTTATGATCAATGGCGGATGAGAGGAAGCTTGCTATGTACTTAAAGAGAGAAGAGATCGATCATGATCTAGACGATATTAAGAGAGCTAGGGCAAGAATCCGTTCCCGAGGTCTTCTCCATCCTTAATCTGGATTCAGCTTCAGCTCCGCCGCTAGAGCTCGCCGCCGGTAAGCCCCCGCACTTCTGGCATCGAGCCACGACCAGGATCTGACGGCACGAAGGGCAAGAAGAGTGGGATTCGAGCCACGTGTCGATGCAGATCACGTGGAAGCCGTGCCCGCACTGAGGCAGCACTCGGATTTCGTCTCCCGCGGCGAATTCCGCCAAGCAAATGACGCAGTCGGAGAACTTGACGGCACGATCTTCGGAGAACGTTTGTTTGGGGAGAGAACGGAGGATCTTCTTCTTGAGGCCTTTGTTGGAAGCTGCCGTCGGAGCACGAGTTCGCGACACGGAGAAGCGGCGGAGCCAGGCGCAGCGAGCGACGGCGATGAGGCCGAGAACGCATATCAGAGCGCAAAGGAGCACTGCCAGTATGACCACGAAGTCGGATTGCATGTCGGCAGGCTGCTCCGACGACGACACGGAGGAGTTACTGGCCGCTAAGAACCTGAACTGACGAGTCATGTGAAGAGACTGACGAAGACAGGACTGGTGTGTGTTTGGGGGTTATTATGAACTTGAGAACTACTAATTTAGATAACGTTTTTATATTAGTTAAGGGAATCTATTAGATATTAAACTCTACTAATAATTGACCTTTTACTGTTTCAATTTAATTGACAGATATTCTTTTTTGTATTTTTTTATATTATTTATTTTAATAAAAACGAGATATAATAAAATAATTATGTGATAAATAAAGATAATATATTAGAATCCAGGGTTGACAAAGTTTACTAGTTTTGAATATACTTAGCTACAAGTTATGTTTGTCAAACAACGAATTGTATTAGTTGTTAGTTGATTCTATCAGTTATTTTGACCAACAAATAACATCAGCTATTTATTGAAGATGTTTGATAAAATTAACTATTTAGTATTAGTTGTTGAAGTGAAATATATAAATAAAGATAATATATTAGAATTGAGGGTTGACAAAGTTTACTCATTTTGAATATACTTTGCTGTAAGTCAACAGGTTCGACTTGAGTTGATTAAGTTTTCAAGTTAAGCTCAACTATTTTATATAAATTTTAGGCATTGAGCTACTCAAACATGAGCTCGAGTTGACCCGAATCTTTTTTTTATGTTTTTTAAATTAAAAACACTTTTAATCGGATTTGGTTTGGATTCGATCTAATTGAGAGTAAAGTTATGAGCTTTGAGCCTGATTAACCTTCGAGCTAGACTCAGGTTTATCCATTGCCACCTCTAATTAATCCTACTTTAAATTAATCAAAGTTGAGCTAAATCTTGAGTGACCCCTGATTATATTTAACAAAGTGATATTATTTTAATATAATCGATCAAATCGACGTTGTTTTGATTTATATGTTGATATAGTGAGTGATCTAATTTATCACCGATACACTTGACTACTTGAGATTTAAATTCATCATCATTCTTAATTATAACAATTAGTAATATTTTTAAAATATAAATAATAGAAATAAAAAGACATTTAATTTTTTAATATTTCTTATTTCGATATTTTTTTAGTATTTACCTTGTTTTATATCTATTATGTTAC
>JAOSBM010000006.1:221648-233626 GCA_027568955.1 Erythroxylum tenue
GGTTCCCCAATTAGTGAACAAATCATTGATAATTTAGTTGTGAAGGTTAGTAATACACTGCTTCTCTACTTTTAGATGTAGATGTGTTACTTAGAGTTTTCACACTGGTTGCTGGCTTTTTGGCGGCTTCCTGTATCAGGTATAGCCTGATGTACTTGTAATTAAATAATTCCTTCAGATCAATGGTCAAATGGTCAGTATATGTCTGGATATGAGCTGCCACTTGATGCAGATTGCAGCCCAGTTGTATACCAAAAGAAAACTTCTGAAATGTTTCTATGTTGCAGGTTGTTTTGCCAGAAGGCTCTAAAGATCTCTCAGTTTCAACTCCATCCCCAGTGAAGCAGGGGTATTATGAGCCAACGGTTTTACACTGTTTCTTGTCCTTTTTTTACTGTATACATTTGCTTTTATCTTATTTACTCTTACATTAGAGACTTTTTTAATAAAATTGCATGGACATGCTCTTTAATGTAATTTTTATAATGGTTTTAACGCAGGCCAAGATTTCCCACTTAGATATTGTTGGTAGGCCATTTGTGCTGAAGAAAAGCAATGTTGTCCCAGAGCATAATCAGCATTTCCAGGTATTCTGATGATCTCTTGACCATATTAGGATCCCGATCTTGATATTTAGAGGATAATCATCAATGAAAAGTTAGTATAAATCTAGCATTAAGTTATAAACATTTGGAGGAGTAGTAGTATAAGTAGATGAGGGGGAGAGATTTGATGTAAGAATAGCATAACGAGCAAAAGTGAATCAAGAGATCTCCAGTGACTCTCATGATTGCTTGAACAATGCATATTCAATAATTAGCTTAAAAGATTGTCATGGCAATATTTTGTTCAGCAATTGTTGCTTATCTTGTAGGCCTATTACCGGTTCAACGAATTTTCGATGATCAGAGAACCATTTATGTTGATTTCTGGATTTTTCTTCATGTTTGTTGCATGCATTGTATACATGCCCATCAACCTGTCAATCTCCAAGTCTTTTTATCTAACAAAACTGCAGTTGGAGGATTTTTACTTGTATAATCACTCGAAACTCAGAAGTTCTCTTTGTATTGAAAATTATTAAGTTCTTCAAAATTTTAGGTGCGAGCTACAGTTCAACAGGTTGAGACTGTACCATCAAACAATGCTTGGCAACACATGAAAAATTAGAAGCATCATTACGCGATCTTTCTAGTACCGGAGATGTTCAAGCTTGTAAAACAACTCGTAAGACTGCAGTCAGTTACTTAAAAGAGCAGGCAAAGGAGCTGAAGCCCTTGCTCTCCTTTTTGCAGTCTTCACCTCCAGCTGCTAATATATTGCAAAAGGGTTCACTTTCAATTTACCTTCACACATTGTTACCCTTATGCCAGAATAAATATAATTTAATGCAACGATCGTTTTCAATGGGGAATGAGTTCTGTTTGCACAGGTGGAGGATTTATTGGCAAAGGAGAGAGAATTGCAAGAGAAGCTGATGGTGAAACACTCAACTATATAGTAGACTGATACGAGTGGAAGTTTGCTGGGCGGGACATGGAGGCTCGTGTTGCCCCACTGCAGCAAAAGATCCTAGCCTTGAAGCAGGAAGTTGAGGAGCTTCTGGAGTACATCGATAAGATACAAATTTAAATGGTGTGGATGCCAGAGCACAGATTCAGATAACTTTTGTTCCACCTGGTGATAACTTCTGTTGGATGAAACCTAGTTGTCATGAATTGCAACTCGCAACCAAGGATAATCTCCTCATTGGCTATCATGGTGGATCATACATAAAAGAATTACAAGAATAATGCGGGTAACAAATTACAGTAAAATTCCCTCTGTGCAGTTGATGATTGGTCTGCAATAATCAAAAAAAGATCGGATCTTTTTTCTTAGGATCTTTTGACGATTTGCTTGGTTGTGGTTTGTGGTTATTCCCGTAGGAGGAATACATGAGAGTACATTAAAATGCGCTGCTATTAGAATTTCAAGGGAAGATTCAACTGATAACATGTATTACCACTGTGACAGATTACCGGTGCATGACAACTTAGCCGGTGGAGAAGCTCTGGTTTTCCATGTTAGAAATAAAAATTCAGAAGTGATCTCACTTTCCTTCAGGTTGTGTGACTTCCAGAAGCTCAATATTAAGCTCAAATGAACTTCCTGGCTGGAACATAAGAGTAAATACTAACTTAGAACAATCTGATGATCATGTTTAGATGCGCACTAACTCAAAACAGAGTCTGCAGAAATGGACTGAAATGCATGATCTTACTGGAATCTCGTTCATTCCCTTTTGGCCATAGCCAGCTTCTGGAGGCACAATAACAGTCCTCTGTTTTGGAGAAGAGAAAAAGAAAACAAAGACAGGTAAAGCTACTAAGTTGTTATGGTCCAATGAGATACTGAGAAACTTCAAAATGCCATCACCTTCCCTCCAACTCTCATCCCCTCTGTTACTGAGTACATTGCAGGTGGAGGTTTTGGAGCAGCCTGTGCAGAGAACAAACCGTTTGGATTGTCGGCAAAGTCACGCTTCCTTTCTTTGCCTGGAGGGGATCCAACTTTGAACTCGTACGGCTTAATTAGCAACAAAATCAGTATCAGCAAGCAACTTTCTGGTTTACAATGCTAATATTGGAAGAGAAAGCTATATATGCAAACTATCAAACAAACAAAACTTGGCATAGGCCAGAGTTAAAGAATTGCTGTGGCAAAGAACATATCAAATGAAAAGAAAAAAGCAGTTTTGATCATATAACCTGAGCAATAATACGATTTCCAGCTAAAAGCTTGGATTCTCTACTTGATACAGCTGTTATACCCCGATATAGACAATCAAAATGCACCTGCAAGAACAGAGCAACATGAACTGCAAATCCTTCTCTGTTTTTGTGATTGATGAGATGAAAACAGAGCAGCATAGATTGAACCAGCAACGAACCTGAACTGTTGATCCTTTCTCAGCAACCGGACCCTTTCCCTCAAGAACATCATAGTATTTCAATCCATTAGCTGCTAAATTTTCAACACAAAAATCCCACAAGCTTAGATACTAAAACCCATAAAAAAGGAAGCATAACACAGAGCAAGACAAGGGTTTTTTAATGAACCAACGGCTTGTAAGATAGTCTTCAAGAGGGATAGTCTTTTTGTTGCGTCTTTCTCTAGACTCTGCTACGCGTGGCAGCGAAATGAGGCTAAAAGGCAAAGAAAAGATGAGAACAGAGCATCTTCTGGAAATGGGTTTTGAGACAGCAACATGTTTTGGAAGATGCTCGTGTATAGGTCTAGTTTTGGCTTCTGCTACAATCTGAAGACGACGATATTTAACTGTCAAACTGTCTAGGCTCCTCAGAGAAGCCATGGCTATAACGAGAAAACAAATCCTAATAAGTCTCTCTACAACGTTACAGAGCGTCTGTTCCACAATCTGAGGTCTCATCGCTATCCACTCATATTAGACCAAAAGTACGACTTTATCCCTTTTTAGTACGTCTTGTCGTATTGAGTCTTCTGGTGGAATATATTTATTACATAAAGATGATAAATTAATCCGGATTTGATTAAGTCTAATTACTCATAAGAAATCAAATCAACATATTAAATTATTTTTAACTAAGTTTGGATATTTAACAATTGGTTTGAAATTTTTTTAGATTCGAGTTTGAGTCGAGTTTGATTCTATCTTAAGCTTACAAGGCTAAAGATCATTGGTAATAAACTTAGCAATAAACTAGTTTGATCCGGGCTTACATTTGGTCCGACTTAACTCGACTCTCCAAGCAGTAACTCGAGTTCAAGCTCGATTGATAAGATGTTATCTTGATATATTATTAGATATTATCACTTTTATTTTAGATTTATTTTAGTACTTAAATATGTAAATTAATGCTTGTTTTATTTTAAGAGATGAAAAGTAGAGTTCATATTTAACTTATCATAAATAAGAAAACTAATTTGAATAATTGCAGCTATCTCGATTATTTAATTTAGGGTTAGTCTTTTTTACTAAACTTATTGCTGGAATGCTATCACATTCACTCAATGGATGATAAGTTTTGAGTTGGATGTTAGGTTTGAATCAATTAATTTGGAAAATTTTGAGACTTATTACGACTATCCTAATATGTTTTGAACTAACTACTTGAATTGTGAAAATATTCTTTTTAAACCAATCTTGAATCGGAGTTTGATATTCTTGACTTTTATATTCTGTTGATTTAATTTGATTTCTTCTTAATTTTAGTTAATCATTTACTTAAACAAAAACCCTCATTTTTAATTTTATTACTTGAAATTAAGAAACTAATATTTAGATTCCACAACTACTATAAGAAGTTCGGAGAATCAGAAATATTTTTGACGTTTCAACAACCCGAGCATCGATCTACCCGAAAGAAGTTATTTTGAGAAGAAAAGTTTGGCACCTTCAAACCCAAACTCAGCCTAAGGCCCGAACAACATAGGTTGGACCAAACCGGGTCGAATTTGCCACCACTAATTGCCAGCCTTAGCTGGAGAGCTGAAAAGTTGCCAATGAAGTGTGAACTTATCAAAATCAACTCATCAGTCAAGCAGGTTTATTCATCACTCGTGGTAATAGCAATCTACTTATCAGTCTAAACCAAGTATGGATAAAGCTACTCTACCCTTCCTCAGAATTACACTGGTCCTTAAGATGACAGAAGAAAAAGTAAAACACAGTAACCAGAGAACAAAAAAAAATCCTGTAATAACACAGTAAAAATGGTTAGCTCAGAAGACAACATTGGATATATGGTTCAGTGGAGCTTAGATGATCAAGATCAACTGTAGTCATACTGTCTGCTGTTTGTGGGAGAGGCTGATGAGTGTGCTTTAACATCATTCGAGCTGTGACCGTTGTCATTACCGGACTTCTTGGCGCAAAAATCGACTTTGTGCAGAAGATGCCATAGGAGGTCTCAGTTGGACTACCACCTAAGCACCAGAATGAGAGTTACCAGAATGAGAGTTTTCACCCTTTTTCTTGGCGTTCTTTTGCCACTGCTTTAGTGCCTTTGAAGTTTGTTCATCGAACACCGACCGCTTCATGGTCGATCCCATCTGAAAACTTCCCAAGTCACTCGCAATATCTCAAAAGGTCAATGCTTTTTACTGAACCATGGTAGGAGGAGATCATGAAGTTACCTGTGTTACAAGTGCATAGAGTGGAAGTGTGCTGTAGCTGCACAAAAACTGGGCTCCTAACCTGTGAAATTCAGTTACCATTGTGTCACTTTCAGCAAACACCAATTCTCTGTCAAGTTCTCCGACCAAGCTTCTGAATGTATATATATTTATATATGAAGAATGACCAGACCTCAATCTGTATCGAGAACTTTTTAAGGATCTTTTACCCAGAACAACTACCAGATTGCTCTTAAAAGGAACTCAATCTATATCGAGAACTTTAAGGATCTTTTACCCAGAACAACTACCAGATTGCTCTTAAAAGGAAAAGCTTTCAGCATTCAAAAAATGGAAGACTGGTAAGAATTATGCTTCGAATTAACGAATGAATTGAAGACTTCGGCTTACCCAACGGTAACTCTCATAATTGTAACAGTGAAATCCTCGTGAAAACATGATTTCAACCCAAATTCATACTGCAACAGGGAAGAAAAGCTGAGTGAATTATTTTTGTCTGAAATGCAAATGGAGATGAGAAAAGAAGAGCAGGCAATTACCCATATCCAGAAGAAGTAAATGATTTCGAATGCGTTCTGGAAAAACACGACGTCAAAGAAGATAGTCATGGAATCACACAAATCATAAACAGGAAGAAGAAAGTGAAGCGTGAGGAAGTAAGTTTCAGTATCAAGACAGTCTGTGTATTCAAAGAAATGAAGTTTTTACTAGCTCTCTGTCTGTCATATACCTGAAATAGGACAAAGTGGATGAGATAAAGAACTAATTGAGGCCAGCTAAGCCAAAAATGTCTGTCAGAGACTTCCACAATTGGTATCCCTTGGATTACTGCATGTCTCTGTTGAATTTCGACTGCCATTTTTGTTATAATTCCTTGAAGCTTTGTGCCAACTGCTAATATTACCTTAAGACAAACCAATAATTAAGATCTTTCCCCTTTCAGCAGTCAATAATTCAATCTAGGGAGCTTTTCCATCATAGAATTCTTACAATTAGAGGAAATATTGAATACCAGAAAGAGACGTGCCATCCTGAAAAGTTCAAGGACAATACTAAGTGACCTAGCTCAAAAACTGAATTGATACAAAAGAAAATGAAGAAAGAACTAACCATGAACATTAAAGAGTAGAAAGACCACCACAGAAGCCCAAAGTAGTGGACTGCCAGAAGCATGGAGATTTTGAGTTCAAAGTATATCACAACACAGTGTACAATCACTCCTAGAGTAGGATAAAAGTTTACCTGATTCCAACAACTACCTTGAAATCATCTTCTAATGATCTTTTGATATATTTCTGAAAGTTAAATTTACTTCCAGGTGCTAAATGAACCTGCAAGAATCAAACCATTTACCGTAAGTGCAAGTTTTCATTTTAACGTCACGACAGCTGCTAAACTCACAGAGATGAATCCATTTCGCATGGCCACGTAGTCAGCCTTTTGAACAGATCTGAAGAACTGACGAAAGAAACATACCTGCAAGATTCAAAAAGCAGCCGTTATTAACAGTATGAAATGTATTGATCATATATCGGTTGGCTTGAACAACGATCTTATGGGTATGTAATTACACATTCATGGTTAAACCATAAGAAAATTCCAGACAGTGACGATTAAGAGCTTAATTGTATTTAGAACATCATCAAGAACTTACAGAAGAAAAGTAAGTGGTAGTATTATATTGTTTGGATATTTCTCATAATTAGGAAGTTCACCATAGTCCAATACATGGATTCACAATCGTGTTCTATGTCAACAACACTGTAGTACATTGAAAGCAGAAGCTAGATGCATCTTCTTACAATATAAAAGGTTACTGGCGTTCTTGTCCAGAAACTCGTGTGTTGTCTCACGAATGATGTCTCATGAGTGAGGCGGAATCTTGAGGCACCTGAACAGTTACTACATATCCCATTAGTTCTCAGAAAATGAAAACAAATTCCAGTACCATTAGAGGGCTGGAGATTCTGCAGGATAACCATTTCTATTACAAGTGAAAAATGAACTGAGCTATAAGTACCATCCAAGTTTTCTTCTTCCCAAGTCTCACGTTCCCACACCTTCCACCTGCGAATCTGCATAGGAAAGATTCAATACTTAAGCTACCAACTATCAGTTATGGCTGCAGATTAGTTGATAAGAAGTCTTCCAGAAAGGGGAAGGCGACTCAGCATTGGCCAGAAGAGTTATCTATGAAATCAAGTCACCTTCCAGAGAAGAGGGTTCCAGCCGATTTAAGTGTCCTTAGCAAGTAGTGAAACATAAAACATCATAAAGAACACAAACTGCATTTCCATACCTTTGCTCTTCCAAGCATCATCGTGATAGCACTGTATATCACATGAAAAACTGCCAAGAAGAATATGAAAATGTGCAACTGATGCAGACCATTTAATGAAATTAGCGGCACATAACCCTGTCATAGAAAGTCATTGATCAATTATGCGGCCTTAGAAACTTCACTGAACGATTCAACTTCTACTTATTCAGAATACACGGAGGAACATCAAACCTTGAATAATTACTATTCAACACACAGGCTGAACACTTACGAACATGGTCAAGAGTTAGTATACCTTCAAAGCAAGATTCACATACCTCCTTGCATGTTGCGCCTGTGCTGTCACCACCTAAAAATCTGCGTGCATACCATAGGAGTCTACGATGATGATCTCCCTTATCTGCAGGAGCCTCACTCTCGTGATGTTCGCCCCCGTGATCTTCAACACGCAAATGCTTTCGTTGACATGGTAACATTGTATTGGCGTATCTTACAGGAATACACCATTGAGAAACATAGCCTTGACTGAATGTCAGGAGCAAAGATATGAATCCTAAAACCATAAGCTCTGCAGAAAATAACAGAAAAGGCTTGTGAAGGATATCCAAATTGTTAATGGGAGGAAAAGAGAATGAAAATTTGACGTGCAGGGTTTAAACATCCACCAGCTTTAACTTTCTCAAGAGCTTCAAACATGGCCTTTTTGTTGCGTCCTCTGAACAACTGAAAGAAAGGTACTAAGTTATAGTACAAGATAACTTAACATGAGGTCCATACCCAGAACTCAGGAAACAATGATCCAAGGGAAGACAAAACATTTTGAAGAATGCAATCATGATAGATTAGATATGCTCCAACATGTTCTTAAAAAACAAAGTGACAATGAAATAACATCTTCCAGCATCCATTTCCTGGTCTCCAATATATCTTTCAGGACCAACCAATCATGTAACAGAATGATCATGCATCAGTCTCATCAATAACATCAAGATGGGATATGTGACCTCTTATCTTCACAATCATTTACAACATTAAAATCAAGAAGCAGCTTTACAAATTTATCTATATTCAAGTTCGAATAAAAGAACACAAGAGCAAGCAGAAGAAATATGCTGATTTACATTATACAACAAAACAGAAAAGGCACAAAATGCATGAACAAGAAACAATAAAAAGATGACAGGTGAAATGAAATGTTAAAATCAGAATTGTATTTGGCGAAGAGTTTCAAAAGAAGAAAAATTTACTTCCCCAGTTCGATGAAGAAACATCTCGAGAATGATAGAGATCAATACGATAGCTGCACAAACAGCGGCAACAGCCCATGTGGGTGTCTCGTCGAGCTCTCTTGACCGTCCTCCTCCTCCACCACCTCCACCCATTTCTCCAACCTGAATTCCAGCCCCTCCTTCAAAAGTTGCTGCCTTTTTGTTTTCAAGAGATGACAGAACACAAAGTAAACAAAGACAAGAGCTTTGCTATCCTAAAGGCACGACAAACTTCACAAATATCTGATCAGAAAACCTTTTAACTAAACGAGATATGAGCATTCAGATTGCAGAAATTTCAAAAGTTCTTGGCATTCAAGAGGCCACAAGTTCAAGAGTCTCGTGTGGTTCAACAGAGAATAAACAAAGACAACACTTTTGAGTACAAACTCAAGATTACACCTTTTTTGGGTGGCGAGCCGGTTCATGATTGCCCTTGATAGGAATCCATGGTTTTCGATACAGAACTTCTAATTTTGATCAATGCCCTTGTACGTACATGCACAGAAAAAGGGAAATCAAGGGACAAGAGTACAAGTAGAAACTGGATATCGCAAGAATCCGGAATTTAAGATGGACGTAACGGGACCAAAAATGATCAAAACGGTCTCTTTGCATTTACCAAGAATAGATCTTTCCAACTCTGAAGATCACGTACATGCTCGTCAACTCCTACTCACTGGGCAGTCCAAAGTTTGCATACAGTTTCTCACTTAAGCTTCCATTACAGGGACCAAACATCATAGGAGAACCTGAAAGACTCTTTGCTTCCCCGTCCAAAACCGGAAACCCTGTCCATCCAGGACTTGGACACTCCTTACAAGTTACAAAGCAGAACAAAGCATTATCAACGGTGTGAAATGCCATTACTGCTATTGCAGCCTGAGAAGTTACGACTATATACAGATGACAATCAAGAATTTCCCATCTCTAAATCCTATACATCCATTGTATGTTGTTGAAGAAACTTGTTCTCTCTTTCTTCTTCCGCCATAGACGGTGAGGCTTCGATCAGACATCTCCAAAATATACAATTGGACTTATCTTCACGTACCAATCAAAAGGGTCGTTGTAGTATAGTGGTGAGTATTCCCGCCTGTCACGCGGGTGACCCGGGTTCGATCTCCGGCAACGGCGTTTCTCTTTTGCAATTTTGAATCTATTTACTTTGTCAAACAATTTATCCAAAGTTTCTAATTTATAAATTATTATATTATTATTATTGATAGTTTTTTTACTACAAAATCTAAAAATGCTTTTGTTTTATTAAATGATTGAAAATCAAATTTATATAAATTTTATTTTTAAATTAAAATAAAAAATGATGTCATTATTTTTTAAATTGTCAAGCCTTGAATTGGATGGTTGACCTCAGACCAAGCTCGCGTCGGATCAAATGCTATCCTTATCTATCATGATTAGTACTCTACATCATCATCATTACATTTAATTTGAAGTTTCGTAATAAAGCAGAGTTTAGGGAGATCTGATAGTACGCAACTTTCTCCTTATATAGTAAAAAGACTATTTCTAATAAACTCATATGTAGATGTAATAATAAAAGAGTGACTCAGATTAAAGAGTAAATAAGTAAAACTGACACGCTAAATAATTATATAAATAAAATTACAATAAATACATAAATAAATAATAAAAATATATAACTCGGCTTTTAAATTTAAATTATATTTTAAAATAAAATATAACAAAATATATTATCTCTTTATCTTTAGAAAAATATTAAATAAGAAGAGAGCAATAAAGCATCAAAGAATTCAATTTTTAACCCAAAAAAAAACGTAAAAACACAAAATATCTGAAAGTATAAGATCATTAAATATAAAAATTCAATCTTAACATAAACCCAACAATATCATGGATAAAAAGATAAACATAATCAAACTTAAAAAGCACTAAACATTAAAATTAAACAAAGAAGTTAATATAAAAAGCAAAAAACCAACAGCAAAGTGAATCATAAGAACGTAATCAAATCATCATCAGGAACCTGAAAGTGCTCAATTCATACATATACAAGGACAATAAAGTTTCTTTCACCATAGGTCACACTCTTCTAAAAGAAAAATCACCATGTCCATGTCCTTCTTCTGATTGCAGAGGATGATCCTGCTCTTCGTCAGGGTCTCTCGATCCGTTCCTGTTGTGACTAGACCCACCAAATTCCGATAACTCGTCGTTGTCCGACGTGTAGTACTGAGGAGAAGTGTTGTACACACTCTCCAAATCGACCTGACTCGACCCGGTCTTGAAATTGTGGAGCAAATGTATAGGTGAGGAACCTGTACTCGGGGTAGTTTCACCACTTGTCAATCCTGGATGGGTACTTCCTCCTCCTCCGCCTTCACTCTTCTTGATCATCTTCTTCTTTTCCTTGGCCGCTTTCCGCCATTTCAAGAGAGCTTTTGCTGTTTGCTCTTCGAAGATTGCTTGCTTCATATGAGAACCCATCTGCAGGAGAAGTTAAAGGTTTTGTTTTAGTGTGTTTTTATTTTAGAAAAAGAATAAAAGATACAAGAAAGTGTTAAAAAATTAAATATTTCAAAAACAAATCTTTATAGTTTTACTTTTTTTTTCAAAATTCTTTCTTTTGTAATAAATTATTAATTTAAATCATATTTAAATTAATTAATTCAAATTTAAAAGTTGAGTTAAATCGTCGTATAAGTAAAAATGAAAATGTGTTGAATTAGACCTATACTAGACCTGAACTTAAGCCCTAGTTTGACTCGGCTCGAGCGAGCCTAATTTTTTTAGTTCCTTTAAGTTGGAAAAAAATCACATCATTTTTCTTTTGTTTATAAAACCTTAGATCGGAGTGAGTCTAGGCAATCGAGCCCTAAGCTTAACCCAAGCTAAAATTCCAAGCCGAGTCATTATTGTGCATATCGTTTTATACCGGTTGATTGTACCGGGTTTAAATACTGGTCAGTAAAAGCCTGTTTTAGATAGTACCGGTCAGTACCAACCAGTATTTAAAATATCGACTGGCACAAAAAATTTTAAAAAATATGAGGACTTTTGTTGCACAATTTTTTCAAAAAAATCTCTCATATCTCTCCTTCCTCTTTTTTTTTTCAAAGTTTTTTAATTAGTTATTTTATTTACTTTAACTTTTATAATTATTATAAATTTTTTATTTTTGTTTTTAAAATAATAATAAATATTTTTATCACTAATAATAATTATAAATTAAATAAAACTTAAAATAAATTATTTTATTTAAATTTATTTTAATATTTTATATAATA
>JAOSBM010000006.1:237317-247847 GCA_027568955.1 Erythroxylum tenue
TATGTGGTATAATTTTCCTTCTCGTATAGGCTCTTAGGTCTATTGTAAATTTCACATGGTATCAAAGCAGATTTGATCCAGATTATTAATTTTATGATTGTCCGTCTAGATGTCCAGTCCTAGTTGCCCTGTCCGGTTTCTACTGTGTTTATTTCAAGTGACAATTAGATGTCCAATCCCAGTTGCACTTGAGGGGGAGTGTTGATAATACCCACATATAAGTGTCTCATATTGAAAAAAAAAAGAGGAAAGAAGACTAACATATAAGTCTAGTGAGCTACTCTATCTATCGTCAATTGATTTTAGAATGAAATCTCACTTGAACTTGTATGTAGTCTAATTTTTCTTCTCGTATGGACCCGTAGGCTCATTATAAATTTCACACATGGGAAGAATCCAAATCCAAGCTGCATATTCAAGTGCTACATATGGTACGACGACCCATCCATTATCATCTATAATAGTAACTTGTAAATTATATGTTTGATATGATCTAAAGTCAATTGAATTCAAATTGAATTGATCAAGTTTTGGTTTTGTTTAAATTTGAGTTTCTAGTTACGTTCGAGTTCAAGTTCAAGCTAATTAACTTGAAGCTTAAAATTTTCAAGTAAAACGACACCGTATTGAATAAAATAACGTTAATTTTAAGATATTTAATTAGACTTGGTCCGATCCAAATTAGACATTAGACAACTCAAGTCCAATTGAAACCTGAACTCAAACCGACTTATTGTAACTCACGATGCCTTTCTTCAACCTTAAACTTTGTGTTAAAAAGAGACAGGGCGATAAGAAAAACTCTTTAAATTTTAAATTAATTTTATGATTCTTTTTGTTGTTTTGTATGAATGTTTTGAGTTTGGTTTGAGAAGTTTAGTCAAATATATTAAAATTTATTAGCGATTAATAATGTGTATTTTATAAATTATTGCAATTCTAATAATATTGTCAATGCATATTTAAATAATATTAATTGTAAAAAATGTAAATGAGAAAAATATTAATAAAGAGAAAGTTAGATTTTCAATAGAACTTTTTATTAAATTTCATTTTGTAAATTAATTTTTTATTTTTTTGTATTATTTAGTTATCATGTAATCTTCTTAGTTATATTATATTATATTATATTTATAGTTTAATATTAAAATTCTTAAAATCAATTTTATAAATAAATAAATAATTAGTAAAATAAGATATAATGAATTATGTAATATATAATAATATCATAAAAGTAATTAACAAATTTCAAAATATAAAATTAATGTAAGAAATGATTAAATTATAAGTGTACAATATAATCAATCTTGAACTTATAGAGACACTTACTATTTGAAAGATGGTTAATAATGAGATTAATGGAAATTAAATATATTAGAAAATAAATTAATTGGAAGTGAATATAACTATTATCTAAATTTAATTTAAGGATTTTTAATTTTGACTATCAATTAATTAATTGATTTTGATAAAAATTAATCACATGTAAATTTCAAATTTCTATAATTGAGACAGCGGAATAAATTAAAAAAGAGTTAATTTCAAGTGATAAATTATAATTAAAAAATTCATTTATTTGATTTAGTACAAATTATTTAAATTTAATTAAATAACATGAAATTCATTCAGCTAGAATTAATAATGGCTCAAGGGGTGTGGCTCAATGGTTGAGAGCGGGGCTTGATTTTGGTTAGGTCCCAGGTTCGACTCCAATTCTAGCCCCTCTTGGAAGAGCCTGGGATAGTCGGAGTTTTACCTGTAGGGTGGAGAACTAGTTGGGCCCTCAATGATGAGGTACGCCCCTTGATTCGCTTGTGGGGTGATGCGCCAGTTGGACCTTCGGAGAGGTGTGCCCGCTTGGCCCGCCTATGGGGTTTTCTCGAATAAAAAAAATGTTAAGTCAAATAAAAATGTCATTTTTAATTATAATTATAAATGTTAATTAAATCAAAATATTATTTTAATTTAATATATTTGATTAATTAAATAATTTGTTTAAAATTAGTGATTTTCAAATTATTATTTAATATAAATTTATTGGATTTATGAGATAAATTTATAATATAATCTTTATCATACCCCCACATAATCAAAATGATTAAAAAAAAACATGTTAGAATAATTTTAACAAAGTAGATATTAAATTAGATAGAGATTACAATGGCTCAAGATACACATAAATGTGTGGATGAGATATACCGGAATAGAGTTGGAGTAACCCAAGTGACACGGGTAACTTCATTTGAAAATTAGCAGAGGAAAAAAAAAAAAAAGGTGAGCCGAACGGCATGTCGTTGGACAAGCTTTGAAAGATGTGGTTGATCTAATCGGGTGATGAAAAATCAAGGGTAGAGAAAGAGCGAGTCCATTGAGAATAATGAAGGTGTTGGATTGGTGATGATGATGTGACCGCGAAACTTAGAGATTATCGAACCAAAATCACCATTTCACTTCGATTTCATCTTTTGCTTCTCATTTCTTCAACAACTCAAGAAAAATCTCTCTCGAGAACCAAACAGCCAAGAATGGATTGCTCTACTATTTCCAGTTCCTTGGCTGTATCGAGAAATCCCCAACTGCAACCTCCTTCTGGTAAACTCTACTGTCTAATCTCATGTTTTCAGTGTTATTATTCACTTAAAGTTAGTTTCTTACGCTTCGTACTGTTCTTTGGCGTAGTGGGTCTTCGTTATTTTGGTTTAATACTCTCCAAAAGTATTTACTTTGCGTTTAGGATAGTTGTGATTAACGTGTTTTGATGCTTCTGCTAGCTTTTACTAGACTGTCATTCAGTTCTAGCCGCTCGGGCAAATTGCGACTTAGTACTTCAAGAAGGGCACTCACTGTTCAAGCAGCATATGGGTAGGTGAAAAGATTGGATTTTCATAATTCCCATAGTGTTAGTTTTTCCAAGACTTTAACAGTTTCCTCTGTGTAGGAAGAATTAGAGGGATGTCTAATGTGCTAGTTTTGGCTTGGTGCTTGTGTTTCCTGAATCCTATCTGGTTGGTTATTTTTATTCTGCTCTTTGTTTTTGTGCAGTGATGGTGGAAGATCAAACAGTGCGAGCATTTTTGTTGGTGGTTTTGTCTTGGGAGGGCTGATAGTTGGTGCACTTGGATGTGTATATGCACCTCAGGTTTCTCCTATTTTCAGTTTTTTGTAAATTGTTACTGTTGATTCAAAAAATCTTGTGAAACCAGGTTTATACACCCCTGGTCAGCGGTTAGAATTGAATATGCTAAAAGGTTGTGATTAAACGTGTTCTGTGTTCAGATCAGTAAGGTGTTAGCTGGTACAGACCGAAAGGATCTTATGAGGAAACTGCCCAAATTCATCTACGATGAAGAAAAAGCTCTTGAGGTATGACCTTTTACTTGTAAATTTGTGCGATTGTAATCAAATTTGTTTTAAATTTTGGTGTAGGAAACACTAGATTGCTGCAGTTCTGTGAGATTGCTTTTTGATCTTTCATTATCCTTGTTAATCTGTGATTAGATGTTGGATAAGGTCTTAGAAAATGCATGAATTTGTTGCACAACCTCTTCCTTATCTATTGATTGTTGTTGTGCTGAAGTTGTTTTCCGGCTGCTTTAGTTTTCATATAGAAACCGATAGCTTCAGATTCCCAGCCATCATCACATTAATATGTTTATAATCATGTAGTACATCTATTGACAAACAAACATTTGGATCTGCAATTCACAGAAAAATCGTAAAATCTTGACTGAGAAGATTGCACAACTGAATTCTGCCATAGATGACGTTTCTTCCCAGCTCCATTCGGAGGATACCCCAAATAGCGTGCCGGTGAACTCTGATGAAATTGAAGCAGCAACGTAATGTAGTTACAGTACACGTTCCAGTGTATCAGATGTGCTCCAAAGTGTATTCATGTACTGAGAAATAATGTTCTTTCACTTCTTAGGAAACAGTTACAGTTTTGCCTTATTGGACCTGGAAATATAGACAGTGATTCATCTGCTTTTACTTTCTAAAAAAAAAAAATCTTTTTATAGTTAATTTTTTTTTAGTTCTTTTAATAGTGGTCAAATCTGCATTTGTTATTATTTACACGCGAACTAGATAAAATTTTCGATATATCTATCATCTAATAATTTGCATTCGGAAACAACTTTTCTATTAATTAAGATTAAGGTTGCGTATTTTTGGACCTCATCAAACTTTATATTTTTGTGGAATTTTTAGTGAGTTGTTAATGTTATTATACTAATACTTTGCAAACCATATTTTTTTGGAGAAAATATTTAGGTAAGTTGGTGATTTAGGTTATGTTTGGTTGGATGTTATGTTTTTAATGGAATGAAATGTAATAATTTATAATTGAATAAAATGTAAGCGAATGTTTTTGTTTTTTTTAATGATAACTATTGCGCTCAGCGCGTATTATTGATATCCATATTTAAAACGTCATACAGGAAATAAGGAGGGCATATTCCCTATTTAAAACCAGGCATAGAACTAACTGCTCTAGTTATCATATGAGCAACTTGATTCGTTGGCTCTCTAACAAAAGTAGAAGAAATATATTGAAGCTCAGTAATTAGAACTTTACAATCCTGAAATATTGTTTAAAAAATGGATGAAATGAAATGTAATGTATGTGTAATAAAAATGAATGACTATTTTACCTTTGATAGAACAAAACATACTATCTTGTTGCTTGTTATTAGGGTTGAGGGTATAATTGATATTATAAAAAATTATTGAGGGTATAATAGGTAGTAAATATTTATTATTTTGCATTCTATCCTCAAATCTTCAAATTAGAAGTAACTCATTTTTATTGTTTATGATGAAATATGAATATGATGTAATGTGAAACCTCTCTTTTCATCTTATTTTATTTCATTCTATTATGAACTGTCTTATTAAACGATGAAATAATATTATATTTCATTTCATTTCATTACTAATCATTCAATCAAACATAGACTATATTTGATTGGATGTAAGGTTTTTAATGGAATGAAATGATTTATAATATAATGAAATGTAAATGAATGTAATATTAGAAAATTGTTGTTTGGGAGGGAAGGAAGAGTTTATAATATAATCAGTGACGGAATCAAGAATTTAAGATAGGAGGGTTCAAATATTAAATTTTTTTAAATTTTGGAGGGCCCAGTGTACCATTAAGCTTCAAATAACTCTACCCTTATGTGTATATATATATATTAAAAATAAAAATATTTAAATTTTGGGAGGTTTAATGTACTATTGGCCCCCAAGTGGCTCCGTCAGTGAATATAATATAATGAAATGTTGTTTGGAATAATGGTTTATAATGTAATATAGCGAAAAGTTTTTTTATCATTTTATATTTCATCTTAAACCTTCTAAACCGGAAGTTTATCATTTTTACTGTTTAGGATGAAATAAAATGTAATATGAAACCCTTTTTTTAATCTCATTCTATTTTATTTTATTATAAACTATTTTCTTAAATAATAAAATAATATTATATTTTATTTCATTCCATTAATAACCCCCGATTAAACATAACCTTGAGTCCATTATGGTTAACTTTGAACCCAGTTGATTTGTTCGAACACTTAAAATGTTGGTATTTACTACTTAGTCCCTTACCATTTGGGCTTACTGTAAGGTAAGGTGAGCATATGAGACCAAATACCCATCGTCTTTACTTTTAGCCCAATGGAATCAGATTAGAATCTATGGTTTGCCACATCTCAACCGTCCATCTTCAAATACGATCAAGGAAGGGTTTGCGCCGGCACGCATCATCATAAAAGTGTGGCGCGCCCGCAGGGGATCCTAACGCTACAAACGTAACGGGAACGTAACGTTGACTGATGGGATTGAAAAAACGGAATTTAACAGATCCGTTAAAACAGCAAATCCTCAATTCCTAAATTCTCTAAAGCCCTAGTAACATTAAAATGACGAGGATTTAATTTAATCTAAGAATTTAAGATCTCTGTCTCTCTTTTGGGGAAAGTCAATCCAAATCTCTGAAGATTGGATCTTTGATTTCTTGTTGCTGTCTCAGAGAGATCCATGAGAGGCTATCTGGTGTTTCTCCTCTTCTTTGCGGTCGTTTTATCGCTGTTATTGAGGCGAGTATCGGGCTCTGTGATCTCGCTGAAGTCTTCGTCTGACCATGATGGGTCCGTGATTCCGAAGCAGTTTAACTCCCTATTGCCGCCCACGCCGTGAGTACCTGAGCTCTTTACACATTACTGTGATTGATAGATGTTTCCAATTTTATAGTAATTTGAAGTTCCTTGCTTTTGACCGACTTAGAAATGTGTTCCTTTTTAAGAAGAAAGAATTGCGGTGTGTTTGATTTAGGAAACAAGATGTAGTATTAGTGGCTACTTTGGATGGGACTGTATATTTGGTGGACACGGATTCAAGGGAAATTCGCTGGTCGTTCTCGTCGGGTTTACCCATTTACTCTTCCTATCAGGCTGCTCTTGATAATCATGATGGTGATGATGATGATGGTGATAGGCATAATAGGTCTGAACTTAGCAGAGACTTCTATTACATTGACTGCGGCGACGATTGGCAACTCTATCTGCATAGCAAACGTTCGGGAAAGATGGTAATCAAACTTTTTTTTTTTTAATTCATTTGTAAAAATGAGTTCCCTGATATCTCGGTGAATTTCTGGCTCAAATGAGTCTACTATTTTCTCTTATAGTAATTAATTTGACTGTGGACAGCGAAAGGTGCCATCAAGTGCTGAAGAACTTGTTAAAATGACACCAGTGATATCCGAGGACGGAGAGATTACACTGGGGATTAAGAAGACCTCTGCATTTGTTGTTGATGCGAAAACCGGAAGAGTAGTTCATACTTATAGGTTAGATAGTGCTTCTCCTTTATTAGGGGTTCAGGAAGCTAAAGAAAATGCTCTTCTGTTGGCAGAGGATGCAAAAGAATTGGTTGAAGCTTCTTCCAGCAGCTTGGGAATGCCCAGGCATCTTATTTATGTTACTAGGACAGATTATATGCTGCAGCATTACTCCCCAAACTCTACTAAAATATTATGGAATGTGACATTTGCTGATATTGAAGCTGAATTTCGATGTCAAGGGCTTGGAGGTTCTTTGGGTGGGATTTCTACAAATGCAGAGAAAAACATTGATGAGTTTGAATGGAAATTGCCTTGTCATATGAAAACATCTGTTGTTCGCATTCGTGATCGTAGCTTGTTAGAATTCAATAAACCGATGATTACTTGGCTTACTGATAGAGCTAACTTTCTTCCTACCCCAGATCACCCTCTGGTTCTAGTACCTGATAAAAGATTTATGCTGGCTCTTCCAACTGATGGAGAGAGGCCTATGCTTGCTTTGCCCACATCTGAGACCAAAGACCCTGAAATCTTGGATGGAAATGCTGATGCCTCAAATAACAATAAGAGCTCGCTATTTAAATTTGTGATGGCATCACCTTTAGTATATGTTTGTGCTGCCATTTTGTCCACCTTGGGTTTTGTCTCCTGTAATTATATGCCATTAAGAAAACAGGATAAGCTGAATAAGCCAGTTGAGGATTTTAAAGTGCATACTGGAGCAGCCAAAAAGAAGAGAAGTCGGAGATCAGGAAGCAGCAGGAACAGTCCTTATGATGACAGGAAACAGAAATACCTTTCTCTTGGCGGTAAAGTTGAAGACACCAAAGGACTTCCACAGATTGAGCAAATTGATAAGATGTCACACGCCATTACTGATATTGGTGATGGAAATGTACATGGGTGTAGGATTGGTAAGTTACATATTTCCAAAAGAGAAATTGCCAAGGGAAGTAATGGTACAGTTGTCCTTGAAGGTATTTATGATGGTCGTCCTGTAGCTGTCAAACGTCTTGTGCAAACTCATCATGATGTGGCTTTAAAAGAGATTGAGAACCTTATTGCTTCTGATCAACACCCTAATATTGTTAGATGGTATGGTGTTGAGTTTGATCGAGACTTTGTTTATCTTGCATTAGAGCGTTGCACGTCCAACTTAAGCGACTTGATTTATGTGTATTCTGAATGCTATCAAAATCAGTCGCATTATCTGCCTGGACATGAAAAGAAATTCGAACTGTGGAAGGCAAATGGCTACCCATCAGCACCTTTGTTAAAGCTAATGAGGTTAGTGTAGTATCTTTAAGTTTACTCTTAGTTGAAATTAGTTTCATGGCTACCTTTTTGTTACGGGACATAACTTGATACCCTGATGTATGCAGGGATGTGGTTTTAGGGCTTGCTCATTTGCATGAACTTGGCATTATACATAGAGACTTAAAGCCTCAAAATGTGCTGATAATCAATGAGAAACCCTTTTGTGCAAAGCTTTCAGATATGGGTATTAGCAAGCGCCTTCTTGGTGACAGTACATCCTTGACTCAGAGTACAACTGGTGAGTATGCCAAAACACGGCCGAACTAAACATGAAATGGATAAGGCCCTTGAACTGGAATCCATGAAAGCAATCAAATTTAGAGGAAATAACATCTAATTCCGAACTAGTCTCTTAAAGTCTTCTTGTTGTCATTTGTAGGTTATGGGAGTTCAGGTTGGCAAGCACCTGAACAACTTCAACATGGGCGCCAAACTCGTGCAGTTGACTTGTTCAGTTTAGGCTGTCTCTTATTCTTCTGTGTCACGGGGGGTAAGCACCCTTTTGGCGAGAGCATTGAACGAGATGTAAATATTGTGAATGATAGGAAGGACCTTTTCTTAGTAGAGCATATACCAGAGGCCGTGAATCTTTTTTCACTTCTCTTGGATCATAATCCTAATAATAGGTGAGTCATTTACACCCTTGCTATAAATGATTTGCTGATACTTATTATTGGTTTCTTCGAACTTCACGTACTATAATGTGGCCTTTCATATTGTATAGATTCATTGGTGAATTGTACTTTAACTATGGATGTAATTGTCGTGCTGTTTTGCAGGCCAAAAGCACAACAGGTGTTAAGCCATCCTCTGTTTTGGACTTCAGAGAAAAGACTCTCATTTCTTCAGGATGTCAGTGATCGGGTTGAATTAGAAGATAGGGAAAGTGAATCAGAAGTGTTAAATGCATTGGAAACTATTTCAACTGTGACATTGGGTGGAAAGTGGGATGAGAAGATGGAAACTATATTCATCAACAACATTGGCCGCTACAGGCGTTACAAGTTTGACAGTATTCGTGATCTATTGCGTGTCATTCGCAACAAGTCCCATCATTATAGGGAACTTCCGGAAGAGATTAAGGAGCTATTAGGGTCACATCCAGTAGGCTTCGAAAGTTATTTTTCATCCCGGTTTCCGAAGCTCTTGATTGAGGTTTATAAAGTGGTATGGCAGCACTGCCGGGAGGAGGAATTTTTTCATAAATACACGGATAGTACTACATTCTAACATCCATCCTTACTCGTTCTGTAAATATTTGTGTAAACAGAAATTGCATTATTTCACACTTAACTTGTACATTATAACTATCTTGCTAATGTATTCATGCTTTTGTCACCCACCCTCGTTCTTTCATTTATCTCCCTTAGTCTGTTCAGTCAAGTTTGGAAATAGTCCTCAGCAGTAACCCACCAAGAATTGCCAGGACAAGAAGTTAGTATCTTGTGCAGAGATTCCTTATCTTGTCTTGGATATTGTGTGGATAGGATACAAATACTAATTAACGGTTGAGATGAATGCAATCTAATCCAACGGATAGGAAGAGGTAGAGTTAGATTCTGTGCAGTGATTCTTTATCTTGTCTTAGATATTGTGTGGATAGGATATGAATACTAATTAACGGTTGAGATGAATGCAATTTAATCCAACGGATGGGAAGAGATAGAGTTAGATTTTTTCAGAGATTCCTTATCTTGTCTTGAATTATTTGCTATATAAGGGAACGAATCACTAGCAGATTGTTCTTTGAACCCTTCACCATATTTGTCTACAAACATGAGTACTAATGCTAGTTCTTCTCATATATCATCCTCATCTTCATCCTCATCATCAGAGGATGAATTAGATCTCACTTCTACAATATTAGCACAAAACCAAATATTACTATCAGCATACACCAATAACAACCTTGCAATGAATTACTATATGAACAACATAGTAAACCAACCAAAGCACAAAGGCTCAATCTCCGGTCATAGAGTAATTTATCGTGATCGTGCTGCAGCAGATCGAAGACTATAGGATGATTATTTTGCAGAAAATACAAGATATAATGCAGCAATGTTTCGTAGGAGATTTCGAATGAGTAGGAATTTATTCCTACGACTTGTTGGTGTTGTTGAAGGTCATGATGTTTACTTTATGCAACGGAGAGATGGATGTGGTAAACTAGGATTGTTTAGTTTACAAAAAGTAACAGCAGCATTTCGAATGTTGGCGTATGATGTATCAGCTAATTCAACTGATGAATACATTAAAATTGGAGAATCAACTGCAATTGAAAGTACAAAAAGGTTTTGTAGAGCCATTGTGGAGGTCTTTGGACAGATTTATCTAAGAGCACCGAATGCTAATGATGTTGCAAG
>JAOSBM010000006.1:247947-268952 GCA_027568955.1 Erythroxylum tenue
AATATTAATTTAATATAAAGTATATATTAATTAATTAGAATAATGATTTTTATTTTTATTTTTAATAAATAAATAAAATTATTGTATAAATATAAATTAATTTAATTAATAACTAAATTATTGTGGTTATATAAATATAAATTAATTTAGTTAATAACTAAATTATTGTGACATATTCTTTGAAAACGTTTTGGTGTAAAAATTTGGTGTAAAATGATTAGAGTAACACTAAAGTTAGTGTAAAAAAATTCTAAAAAAATTCTACTTTACAACGAATTAAAATTTGTTGCAACGGTTGGAGATGTCCTAATAAAAGTGTCCAGCATGAGTTGCAATGGTTGGAGATGGCCTAATAAAAGTGTCCAGCATGAGATGATGTCTTTCCAGTTTGTTGATTTTACGACGAAAGTCTGAATCTTTGGTTAGTTTTTCTGAGAAAAGTGTATTTTCTAGGGAGAAGATAAAGCTAGCAACAATAAAGTTTCTCTCTTTCGTTGTGAACATCAGAAACACGTTCAAACTTGTAGAAAGAAATGCAAAGTGGTTTGTCAGATTACAGTTGGATCCCAATTAACTGCTCCTGTTCCTATGTGGCCCTACAAAGGAAGTATAACTTCTCCTGTTCTAAGCTTGATCTTACTTTAATCAGATATATCAGCTGTTTCTCAGTTCAGAATGATCAAAAGGTGTTCACATTTGCCCATGTCGTCGATCCAAATGCCATGGAATCTATAGTAGCAAAGTCGTGTTAGTAGAAGCTTGTGAGCTCTAATGGCGGCTAATACTCTCTGCCATCTTCTCTTCTTCTTGTTCTTCTACCTTGTAACCTGTCATTCCCATATCGTCAATGGCGTCGGTATCAACTATGGTACACTCGGAAACAACCTTCCATCACCAAAGAAAGTAGCTCAACTCCTCCAATCAACCCTCTTTGACAAGGTCAAGATCTACGATTCAAATCCTGAGATCTTGGAAGCCTTTTCCAACACCGGAATCGACCTCATTGTCGCAGTTGAAAACAACCACGTAGCCAACATCAGCTCTGGCACGTCAGCCGCCGACGAGTGGGTGGCAGGCAGAGTAGTTCCTTTCATTCCTGCAACTTCCATAGTGGCTATTGCCGTAGGGAACGAGTATCTAACAACAGATCCTGACCATTTGGATCCAAATGATCTGGTCCGAGCCATGCAGAACTTGCATGATGTGTTGTTAGCTCGTGGACTCGACCGCAAAATCAAGGTCACTACACCTCATAGCATGGCAGTTCTTGCTTCTTCGTTCCCTCCTTCAGCTTCCACTTTCGCCACCACTCTCATCCCATCGATGACCTCCATTGTAGGGTTTCTAGCTGATACTGGTTCACCGTTCATGATCAATGCATATCCATATTTTGCTTACAGGGACAACCCTGGAACCGTAAGTATAGAGTATGCTTTATTAGGAAACGCTTCAGGAGTCCATGACACTAAGGGTTATACCTACAACAACATGTTAGATGCTCAGATTGATGCTGTGAGGTCAGCCATCGTTGCATTAGGATTTGGAAACCGTACAGTGAAGATCACGGTGTCTGAATCCGGCTGGCCTTCAAAGGGTGACTCTGGTGACACGGCGGCGACGCCTGAAAAGGCAAAGACCTATAACAGTAGGTTGATTGAACGTGCACAGTCGAGTAAAGGGACACCTATGAAGCCAAAAGACAATATTGAGATCTTTGTGTTTGCATTGTTCAATGAGAATAAGAAGACAGGTGATGCTACTGAGAGAAACTTTGGGATATTCAATGGAGATGGGTCTAAGGTGTATGATGTGGATTTGAGCTGTGAGTTCTGTAGCAATGGAGGCACGATGGGGTTTGGAGAAAAGATGACTAGTGCTGTAAAGGGTCCTTCAGTTTGGTGCGTGGCTAAGCCTCATGCAGATGAAAAGGTTCTTCAAGCTGTGTTAGATTTCTGCTGTGGACCTGGAGGTGTGGATTGCAGAGAGATTTATGAAAATGGAGGTTGTTTTGCACCAGAGAAACTCCATGCACATGCTTCATTCGCCATGAATGCATATTATCAGATGCATGGAAGAAACTACTGGAATTGTAACTTCAAGGGAACAGGACTTGTCACCTTCAGTGATCCAAGTAAGTTCAAAGATTTTATTTACCAGGTTTGTTATTAGCTTCTTTTTCTTTTTTCGGTTTCATCAACAATTTTCTCTGAACTCTCTGTGTTCTTGATTAGGCTATGGAACTTGTCGATATCCTCAACAGTAACCCACCAACGAATGTCAATGTCAGGACAAGAACTTCAATGTGGTCTTGCTGCTACCTCCGCAATGTAATGTCAGTTAGTGAAGGAAAGGTTGACAAAAGTGATGATTTTTACATAAAGTTGGTTGATTTTATGATGACAGTTTGAATATTTGGTTAGTTTGTCTGGGAAAAAGTGTCTTTTTCTAGGGAGAAGATAAAGCTAGCACATGATATAGAGCTGGTTTTCAGTTTTCTCCACAATCAAAGGCTTTTCTTCTTCTCATTTCTTGTTGACAAACTTGTCTTTCTTGGAGATGGAATCTAATCATGCAAGCCTGGTTTTACCAGTAATCTGCAGAAAATCTACCTAACCAAGCTTTTCCCTGTAACTATGGAAAATTCCCATCTCATCTGGTTATTGTGAATAAACTACCGAGCTCGACTACTTGCTGTCATTACTCTCTGGTTTTCCGTTGACGTCTTCCCTGTTAATCCTTTTTCTACCAGAGTTCTGCAGTTCTAACTTCACTTAGATTAGGCTAGATTTCAGTCACACTTCTTCACATAATGAATGAATAAGCTGAGAAAACTGAACTCTTTTTGTGTTTCGCGTGAAATTTTTCCCATACATTTGTCAATAACAGTAGTTTCGCTCTTCCCATGGAATCAACTCTTTCTACTAAGAACTATAAAAGATATGATATAAGAAGCTAGGATACAATGATAATTGCATAGTTACAACCAACTATCAATGATACAACTAATGAAGAAACCTGATTTAACGGCTAGAGATGATTTGATCCCCTGTTGCCATTTCTGTTGTTGTTTCCTATTCGAACCCATATAATCCTCAATCATCCACAGATATCGATGTTTCCGTCTTCCTTCTTTTGTTCTTACTCTTAGATTCCTCTTTCTTCTCGTCCATTAGTGATATTATTCTCTTTAGATGCCCGTGACGTTGACTACCGGAAGCAGAGGAAACGGATTCCACGGGGTCGCTTTGGTATATCTTGCGAAAGATTTTGCAGAAGTATATGAAGAGTGCTATGAAGCAAACTAGACCGCAGATGAGAAAAAGTCCCCAGAAGCTTTTCAGTTGTAATCTATTTGAATCTATCTCAGAAGTCTCTGAACTGCAAGTCCTTCCTATGAGCCACTTGTCATGGATCCGCTGTAGCTCACCATTCTCTGAGAGTTCTAGAATGGCAGTTGATAGATCAACTGCTAAGGGAGAGTCCCGCGGAAATGCCTATTGACACAAAATAGACCGATGAGATGTGTTACTATAACAAAGCAGAAGAATGACAAAGGGAGAGGAGCTAATGTGGCTAAACAAGGACGAGGCTCTTGCAGGTTGAGGACCGAAAAAAGCTCGCCTTATTCCTTTGAAGGGAGCAAAACTAACATGCTAGAACTTCCAGGTCCCTGCATGGACTTATTATAAGAATATCTGATGTAGGCCAAACTGAAGTTGAGACCAGACCTCTCAAATGTAACTAAGAAACATGGATATTGAAAACAGTATGGAGTGCTCCTTTCCATAACCACAAATGATCATAAATATGCACTGGATGTTGCATTCTGAACTTAGTTACTAATAACACTTCATTAAAATGCTCCGGTTTCATAATGTGCAAATGTGTTGATCTTTATCATGGATCAAATGCTTCTGTTTTTACTAATGAAAATGACAGAAGTATTGAGTAGGTACTTACAAAACCCCAGCCGCTTTTCGTAAATTCTTGACCAACGATTCTAAACGAACACTGGCTTGAGAGGAAAAGTTCTATGTAAGGACGTTCATCAACTACAGCAACGACACCTCCATTTTTGGGACCATCCGTGAGTGCTTGAGCATACTCTTCAGGCGATCCAAGAGAACGTAACCTAGACTTCGGGATTCCAATTTCCTCACTCAAATAATATTCAGCGAAAGAACCCACTTGGTATCCTATTGGGTCATCACCTTTTTTCAAACTTTCTAGTCCTTTGATAGGAGAAGATAGTTGTTGCACAGTGAGAATTGATGTTAAGCTTGCAGTGTAGCTTGAGTTGATTATTAAAACCACAAAGAGCCATATAATAAGCACCAAGCGACCGAGGGTACTCATGGTCGTTTCTTCTGCAAGAGGAATATAGAAACCAACTCATTTTTATTACAATGATGTCTTATAGGTCATCAGAAGAACAAATATTCAGTAAAAGTAAAGCTCTCACTTACTGTGTGCGAAAAACAGAGTCGATAAGCTGAACCTGCAAAGTTATTAAACAAGAACCGATAAGAATATGACATGGTGGTTGAGTACTATCAAGGGATGCTTAGATATCTTAACAATTTAAGGAAACATCAAAGCTATAGATTAAAAAACAATGTTAAAACAATAGAGTTGTAAAATTGAAGAAGGAAAGGATCATCAATAGTTCCATGACGAATCTTCAGAAACTGCACGAAGAATCATTCATGGAAACTGTATCAAATTACCATCCTTCAGTGAAGATAACAGTAGCAACTAGATGAGCATGACAAACACAGCTGCAAGATGTAAAGGAAATGAAAATCATATAGGCAGTGACAATTGTGGATAGATTCATTATCGAGCCTACGGATACATCCCATTGCTAAACAATGCTCCTAACGGTTGATCATGAGTCATATAATTGTCACTATAAAGAAGAAACATATTCCAAAACGGTTATTAGTTCTACTCACCACAAAACAGTTATGATTTGCCGCTTTGGTGGGCCCCTAAATTCATCGTTTATTCGATGCTCCAGAATCCACACTACTATACCAACAACAATGAAGGAAAAAGAGGTGATAATCCACATTCGTGCACTGAATGGATGGAGGAAAGCCCAAGCTCCTGAATTCAACTTCCTAAACGAAGCCACAACAACCAGTCCAGATGAAGCGTAAGGCTGCGTAAAGTCTACAATTTTGGTTCGGTTTGTGACAATGGCTATATCACCAACAGCAGCATCAAAGACCTGCAATAAGAATATAAGAATCATGAACTGGAGCTTTAATTCATCTCAGGACTAACTTGAGATTAATACTCACCCCTGCAGTGACCAAATTTACAAGTTCTGTGTAGCTTGGATTCTTTTTACCATCTCCAAAGGGTACAAACCGATACGGAACAGCATAAGGTAACAAGTTTACGGCAGCTGTAAATACATCTATGGAGAAACCCTTGAATGTGTCAGTTCCTTGCACATGGGATACAAATTCCCGAAAACTGACACGAATAGGCACACCAATTCTCAATTGCTTCCCATTGTTAGGGAAAACCCATCCACGAGGCTTTGACAATGTCTCTCCTGGCCAAATAACACTGTAGAGTTGCCGGTTTGTACTTGAACGATTTGGTGGCTTCGAATACAGTGTCTCTGGAGTTACAGTTGATAAACCAGAGTAATTAGACCAGTAACCAACCCGTCTAAATCCAGACCCAATCACATTAAGGACATCATATGCAGGACGAATAACAGACCTATCTGAATCAAACTTGACTTGGCCTGTCAGACCAACAAAATCACTCTGCAATATGTTCTCAAGCAGGAGTGGACCATCATCAAAAATGCTCATTGCTTCCAGATGAAGATTACCACCTTGGCTAGCTTGCAACTTGGAATCATTAGAAAATGAGATAATACCACCCTGATCAAAGAATGCATTGATGGCATGAGCGACTAGCCAAACGGAATCGTAAACATAAAGCCCGTAAGAATTAAGTCCTAAGGAACCACCAGTCAACTTGTTCCACTTAGAGATAAATGCTTTCTTTCTATTTGAATCAGGCGTGTGCTGACGCAAAGCAATAACTCCTTGCATTGTGTCCATGGTCTCAGAAGGGAGAAGAGAATTAGAATCGAGCACAGAAGAAAGCCAATCAGTAGCTATCCATACATAGCCATTACCCATCATTCCTATATGTTTTGCCACGGAAAAGACCTTGAAACCAATGTCAGCATTAACATGAAGAACAACCACTCGAGATTCCATTAATGCAATGTTAACAAGGACATCCATAATGCTACTCTGATTAGCAGCAAACAGTGGAGGAATCCCGATTTTGTATGAGATTCTACAGCGTTTCGCTGCAAGTTGGTCATTTAAAGACGACACACCATTTCGCCCAAAATCATCATCAATATAAATGGCTATCACTTGCTTCCAACCATAATGATCCAAAATCTCAGATATTGCAGCCATCTGGTATAGATCACTCTGTGTTGTCCTAACAAAAAAGGGGAATTGAAGTGAATTCAAAGTGGGATCTGTAGCTGCAAACGTCAACAAAGGTGTTTGAAGTTCATTTGCAACATGGGATATCATATGAGCCACTACAGAGGATTGTGGACCTAGAATGGCTACTATATCAGTCTCCATGAATTTCAAAGCTGTAAAAAACACAACAACCAGGACCCATGTTAGAGTTTGTCCATGTCCATGATAAAGAGCAAAACATACAGCACCATATCCAAAATGAACACTAAGATTAGAGGCAGATGGTGAAGTACCTTGAACCATGCCTACAAAACCACTGCAATTGGAGCTCTGCATTTGGATTACAAGTTTGGTTCCACGTAAAAAGCTAGAATTTGCATTTACATCTTTGACAGCTTGTTCAATAGCAATCTTGGCAACTCTTCCAATGGTAGAATCAAATGTAAAAAGAGCTCCAATTTTCACAACAGTAGGTCTTGAGGTAACATTCCTACTATAGCCAAGTGTACATGGTCCAGATAAGAGAAAAAGGAATACGAAGAGAAAAGCTGCACTCATTTCGTATCAATGGCAAATTATCCCCGATCCCTAAAAAGAATTCCCAGTTCCTGGTGCAGAAGTACGTGCACAATTGATGCATGGACTATCAAGATCAGACGAAAGCCAAAGTTATCAGACGCTCTGCAGGGATGGAGCTTAATTAATAGCTGATGTTTATAAGATTAACACTACATAGAAATATGCAACCAATGAAGTTCGAGAAAACTAAAGAAGCTCCATAGCACAACAACATCCCTTTAAAATCAGAAGCAAAGAGAACCAGTGGATTGAACAGCTCGTAAATTGTAGGAACAAAGTTTCAGAACCAGGTTCTCTGCTAAATCTAACCTGCTAAATCTAAAACCCCCCAAAACCATATTAGACAAATGACACTAAAATTGCCATTTAAAACCATCCATAAGACAAGTACTGCTCTTTACAGCTCATTGCTCTCAACGCAGCTAAAAGCACCAATCCATTGGCATGCAAAATAAAAATGGAAAAGCAGGCTCCTGGAAAGAGTCACCCGAAAAGAGATGCACCTAAAATCCAAAACTAAAATATGGAATGGGATGTAGCCACTCATCAGTCACATTCCTCTGGTGTCTCCCCTGAAAAAGAGAGGAAAGACATAAAATACTTAAGAATGACAGATAAGCTATTGGTCTAAAAGGTCAGTGACCAGAGTTATAACATAAATTGGAACAACCAGAGAGCACAAAAAGAAGAGAGAAAGCTTCGTGTATGAGAACGTAGTTGAGAAGTGTGAACAAGCGTCAAGTTACTTCATCTGAAATTCATAAACATGTTTTAAGTGCATAAGTCTTACTCTGTCTGCTCTAAAAGTAGAATAATAGGCAAAATAACAGTAAAAAAGATTCGTTCTTTTTCAGTTTTTCAACAAGATGACATTGATGACAACGATTGACAGACAATCCTTGGTTTCTGATACAATACAAAACACAGGGAGCTAGTACCCAGAAAGAAAGAAACATAAAACCTTAAAAATGCTCGAGAGTCCCCAAAACCATGTGCTTCAACATTCCCTACACAAAAGGAAACCCTTAACACAGCTAAAAGTGACGTGAAGAAGCCAAAATAACGAGTTAGGAGAAAACAGAATCGGATTCTCTGCGTCTAAATCATACTTGAAAAACCCACGTCTAAAAAAGGAAATGCGCAATCTCAAAGCCAAGTATTATTCTTTAGGGCCAAACCCAAGTGGCCATGTGGTGTATTGGACACCATACATTACAATGCTCTACAAGGCAACACCAGAAACAGTCGAAGAGGAGTAATAACGACAATCACAAACTTGTGGGGACCACATCTGTAAGAATCATTCACCAAATTTCAACCTTTAGTGTAGCTGTTGGCTTGAAATTCAACTTCACGTGATCAACATGAATTTCAAGGAATTTTATACCAACTTGAATACGCATGAAAGCTCTCGTCTTCTCTATTTTTTCCACGAGCAGTCAAACTTTTTTGTTGTTGGGTTGCTGCTTCAAGTAGAGTCTCAGTCAGGGGGTTCTTTAGTCCTCGGTGTGTCAACCGCAGGCGACAACGCCGTCAACAACCAAGATCCCGGCAACCAAAGACTCTTTAAACCAAGTTACAGAACACAATCAAAAGATCAAAAAGTGAAGAACAAACTGACTTGTCTTACATGGTAACTGGACGTGTTACTGGTTTATTTTCAAGGTGTGATTTTTAAATATCAAAACTTCTTTTGTAAAGTTGAATGAACATAATCAATAACAAAGCAGTAAGATTGATAACGAACGTGATATGCAAATTCCAACAGAAAGATACAATCTTGGACACAGAGAGATTCTTATGTTCTCTTTTCCACTTCTGTCGTGTCAGCACATCTCACTGAAGCTAATCTCTAAGGTATTATTGAACTCCTAGTGTCTTTCAACTTAAAAGATAAGATAAGGGATTCCATATGATTTAACTATTTTTATATGTAAATTAATTTTAATTTAATTAATTAATTAAGATTTTATATTAATAATATTTAATTAATTAACATGTGTAATTCATGTTATTATTTTTAATATAAATTCCACGAAGTTATTTTTAAAAATTAAAAACTATAAAATATTTTTTGATAATTAAAATTAAAACAGAAAAAAGGTCTCATCATTTCTATTTTAAAATATATTTTATTAACAATAATAGAATTTATTGGTACCAATAAAAATGGATATTACTATAAATCTTCATAATAATTATGATGAATTATATTTAAGTAATTATTTTAAAATGTTTTAAATAATAAATTTAATTTAAATTTAATTATTTTTAAAATAATTTCATTTAAAACAGTAAAATTAAATCAATTTTCTAAATTCCAAATTAACCTTAATTTAGACATAATTTATTAATTTTATATAGAGATATCAATTTTTGTCAGCCTAATTTTGACCTAGTTTTTCAAGCGATAAGTTGAGTTAAGTGGAACACGGGTGAGCTCGGCTCGACCTGTGAGCCGACCAAAGCATCAAATTTATATCATTTTTGAATTTTTAAAAAATATAATTAAATTGACCAAGCAGACCAGCTTTGACCTAGGTCCAGCTTATCTCATTGACATGCATAGTTTAAGACTGAGCTGCACTAATTAAGAATTATCAAAACCTACTTAACTAGGACTTCCCAAGTCTTTGTTTAATATTAATTCTAAGTAAGCTACAACCTCACGTGTTTCATTTCTTAAATATGGGCATAGCAAAATCCAACGTCATTGAAGTTGACCAAAACTAGATATTATAATCCTCTTGTGATTAAGAATTTAATTTTATATATTCTCACTCATTAAATTATTCATATATACAAATTTTCAAAACTAAAATTAAAAAGAAAACCTACTTCACTTCATTTGAAATATAGACTATTTTAGTGGACATTTATACCGAACAAGGTATCTTTTTTTTTTCTAGTTTTGGACTGTTGAGTTTGACTCCTTTGTTGTCCTATATTGATTGGGGACAACAATTGAGGCAAAGTTTTTGCCCGTATAAGGAGGTTGTTACCTTCTTAGTTAATACACCAAAATAAAGTCAAAGATTTGTATGACAAATTTGACTCTAGTTAAATTCCTCTTTTGAGATGAAAGTTGGAGAGTTTGTCTTGAGTATTTTTTTGTGGGTGTGTTGGTGTATTAGGGAATTGGGTGAGAGGAAAGATTGTGTGATTGTAAGAATTTTTCACATAGTGGATTTTCTTCTCAGTACCCCGTAGTTTTTCTCCAGTTTTGGAGTTTCCACGTAAATTCTCTTGTGTTATTATTTTCTGATATTTTTGTCTATCAAATATCCTTTAGTGTGAGTTCGGGAGGTCTAAATTTTCAACATGAACAAATTAAGTTCGACCTCTGAACTCAAAATAATTTGAGATTCGAAACAGTTTTTAAAAGGTGAAAGATACAAATTTTAATGTAATTTAATTAATTTTATAAAATTATTGGAAAACTTTTTATAATTTTCAAATTTTAAGATATTTTAGAATTTCATCAAAAAAATTGTATATGCACATAAAATTATATTGAGTTAAGTTTAATTAATTCAAGTCGAACTTAAAATTTGCATTGAGTCCTGATATCAACAGTCATGTGTATTATATTATTATCTTCCAATTGAAAGTATTAAAATATTATTAAAAATTATAATAATTTTGATTATTAAATTTGTTATAAAATTAATTAAACTATAAGAGAGTTGTGTTTTTTAATATTTTAAAATTAAAAATTAAAGCTTAATTAACTTAAATTTTAAATAACTTCCGATGAAATTTACAATTACTTTTCGCTACCCTTAAAATATTAGAAGTATATCACTTTTACTACTATTTCCAACCCGGCCCAATTGCTAACAAACCGAACCTACTTAAATGTCGTCATTTTTTGAACTTTTAATTTAATTTACGAGACTCAAACTTGATCCGAAATTCAATTAAATTAAATTTAATGTATTAATTTCGGGTAACTCGAATAAATCAAACATCTTCAGCCGTACTTGTAGTTGGAATGGCTTTTTCAGGTATAAATGAGATTTTGTCCTTGACCTTTTTGTTTGTACTCGTAGCAGTAACGGCTGCTCTCAAATAATTCAGGATTGTCCCCCTTCACTCAAATCATCCATCTCTCTGACATTTGTCGCAACTCACAAGCTATCACGTGATATTTTCAATCTCTTTCCCCTCTACTATGGACGGATCTTCTGTCCATTTTAATATTTTAACATGTCTTTATTTTATTTCTCGTAAATTTTAGTTATTTATTTATGCGAGACTCACATAAATAAATGACTAAGATTTATAAGATAGAACAAAAATAAAATAAAATGACCAGAAAATTCTGGCAGCTTTTCTCTATGCAGGACGGCTCAGGTCGAGTCGAGCCAGGCTGGGCCCATTTTACTTAAGTTTAACTTAAAATTTTATTTTTAAACTTGAATTTGATTCTAAATTTAGTCTGAGAGTTTGGATCTGACCTAAAATTTGATTAAACTTAAAGACTCTGAGGTTAGTTTGAGTTTGATCGGAATTAAGCCTCATGAAACTCGATCAAGATTGGTTAATTTAAAACTCAATCAAGTCCAATAAAATTTATTATTTTATTTTTTTTTACAATGTTATTTTGTATAAAAATTTCAAGTTTTGAACCAAACAATTCAAATTCAAGTTTAATTGAGATTGAGAATCCTAAAATTTGATTAAGATTGAGCAACTTAAAACTCAATAAAGTCCGATTAAATTTATTACTTTATTTTAAAATTTTTAAACAGTGTCATTTTATATACAAAATTCGAGTTTTGAACCAAACAATTCAAGCTCGAGTCTGATCGAAATTGACCATCCTAAAATTCGATCAAGATTAGACAACTTAAAATCGATCAAATCTAATTATTTTTTATTTTTAAAAATTTAAAAACAATGTCGTTTTATATAAAAAATTTAAGTTTTGAATCAGATAGTTCAAACTTAAACTCGGTTCGAAGCCTGAAATTTTAAAAAATAAAACGTAATTAAGTCAGATTTTTCGAGTCATTTATTTTTTCTTTTTAAAAATTTTAAATCGCCTTTTTATGTAACAAATTTGAGTTTTGAACTAAACAATTTAAGTCTAGGCTCAATTTGAAAGCTAAAATTTTAAAAAATAAAAAGTCAATTAAGCTAAATTTGATGACTTTAATCTTTTTTTTGGGGGGGCCATACTAATCCTTATCTTCAAATATATTATCATCATTGTCTTGAACAATTAGACATCTAACACGTACTTACAAAAACAAAAGGGATAATAATAATAAAATAAATGAACTAAATAAAGTTAGTTTTCTAAGTTAGATAAGGTGGGACATTAAGCTAATTAATAATTATCTCACTTTTTCTTGTCCATAAGTCCAATTTAGCAACTCTCCAATCTTTTTTTTATGAGATTTTTTTGTTCTGATTAATTTATTTCTACTTTATTCCGCATCATCTTATTCACATATTTTTTTGGATATATTCCGGTTAATTTGTTCTTACTTTATTTCATATTATTTTATTCACACATTTTTTTAAATCTCACGTAATGTGTGAATGAGATGATACAGAACAGAGTAAGAATAGATTAACCGGAACAAAGTATTTGTTTTTTTTTGTGTTTGGTTTATAATATTATTTATTTTTAATTGTTTTAAAGCAAAAGAGAGGCAACATATTGGGCCTCTTTTAGCCCAGTTGTTAGAGTTTGGGCCTTCAATTTGACTTGTCACATGTTTGATTTGGACTTTAGTGTCAAATATTAATACCTTATTTGAAACAAGTATCAGATTTAATTTTGGTACTGCCCGACCCAAGATGAGAACTTTTTTTGGCGCGAGTCCAAGATCGGTTGGACTTGGGTGGTCTAAAATTCGATTGGGCTCAAGTAAAACTTGATCATTTATTTTTTAATTTGAAAATGATATTATTTTATTGACATCATTTTTTTAATTTTTAGATTTTTTAGTTGAATTAGACCGAATTAAAAAAAAGTTTAAACTCGACTCAAAATCCGATCAATTTAAATCCGTTGACTTCGGGTTAGATCGAAAACCTTGATATTAAAATTTAAAATAAAAAAAATTATCAGTGCATAGATCAACGGCTGGGATGGACCGCAATGGCGGCACGGACTAACTAAAAGCATAAACAGCTATAACCAGACGATCCACCAACTGTAATTGGCCACGTGTCGGTTAGACTATCTTCACCACTCTCCGACAGCTAGAAGATCCACCGGATTACCTGGATTTGCCAGTACCCAACCAAACACCATCAACAAGTCTATGGAAAAAGAAGAAAAATTTTCATCGGTTCTTTCTTGCTATTTCTCTTCGAGACTTTTACCTTCTTCATCTGTTCAATATTAAGTTCAGTTTAGTCGATTAGTAAACTTGTTAAGTTGTTATCGGCTTTTTTCTGGTAACCCCTTTTGCACGGAATCGCCGATTCTGTCTCTGTAGTTCTGGATTGATTTGATGGAATTTTCGCATAATCTTGATTGAAAGCTTTGATTTTGGGGATTTTTACTTGGTTAAGTTTGAATTGGGTATTTGGGTTTTGACTGGTTGTTGAATTGCTTAGGGATTGTGAACGTTAGAGAATCTATAATAAAGGGTTGCTTGCTTTGGAACTGTTGGTTAGTTGTTTGAAGGAATCACGTTTCTGGAAAGTCTGGGTTTTGGGAATTTGGGGTAGTCCGTGAAGTCTGGATATTCCGATTTTTGGATTTATTAAAGAAGAGCTTAGAGTCATAGATCGGATAATTGTTGAGGGAAGAATCGTGAGGCTGTTTGCTGCAAGGGAAAGTCAGTTCATTTATGAGTGTAAGAGGGTTATGGCTGCTGGTATGGACTTCTCACCTCCATTTGGGATATTAGAAGGAAGCTGTAATAGGGAGAATGTTTCGGTTATGGAAAATCAGAACCAAGAGAGCTTGGATAGTGTGAAGCAAGCCACAAATGGGAAGCCTCCACGACACCTATCTGCCGTAAGGAATGGTGTGGGTTCTATGAGGCTTCTGGCTGCTGCTGATCTGGTAAGTTCATGTCTTGTTTGCATATTTTGTCTGCCAATTAAAGGAGATATGTTTTTGGTCGATCTGGGACTCACATGGTTGTTGGAGTTGGAAGTTGTTGGATCTTATGATGGCGTTCACATGTCTAGAAAGTGTTTTTTTCTTTGGGGACTTTTAGTGCTTTGGATGCCGCAATGCTTTGGGTTCTGTTAGTTCCTCTTAACTGTTTCGTGATGCTTTTAGCTAAATTAAACTCCAAACTCATTCTGAATATGATTGATCAAAGTTAGAAAGTAGACTTGGAGAATTCTGATGTTGATCGATTCAAATCCTTTACTGAAAGCTTGACAAATGACTGTTTCACTCAATGTTTTTCAGGCTTCGGATGTTGAGATCGTTGTCAATAAGTCGGCTTCTGATGAAAAATCAGATTTTTTACCTGTATTCCGATCAGGGAGCTGTGCTGAAGGAGGGCCTAAGCAGTATATGGAGGATGAACATTTATGTATTGATAATCTTATTCAGCATCTAGATTCAACTGCTAGTTTCCCTTCACCTGGTGCTTTTTATGGTGTATGTAATGCTATGCTCTTATAGTTCTACGATATAACTGGATTGCCCGGTGGATTATAAATCGCTTACTTTGGACTAGTTCAACAATGAAATTTGACCTATTATGTTGTCTATCTCATTTAGCTTTTGATATGTTGAAAAGTATTCTAAGAACCTTAGTTTGCAAATACTTGGAAGTTATATTGATCGAAATATATGTGAATCAGGTGTTTGATGGACATGGAGGTACAGATGCTGCACTATTTGTTAGACAAAATATTCTTAAATTCATAGTTGAGGACTCCCATTTTCCAATTTGCGTGGAGAAGGCAGTCAAGAGTGCTTTTGTAAGAGCAGATTATGCATTTGCAGATGATAGTTCACTCGATATCTCCTCTGGCACGACGGCGTTAACTGCCCTTATTTTTGGAAGGTAAGCCATCTCCAAAACTACCTTATACTTTGCATTTAATGGACAGAGACTTGCTATTAAGCTTAAGCTTGACGTAAACAAGGCCGTGAGCATAGGTATGGTTTACATTACAGCATTGATAAATTCTCAAAGTAGAGCAAAAAAATATTAGAAGCTCCATTTGTGTGTACCAGTCCACCTTGTCATCATCTTCGAGGACAAGGGGATATATATACTGTAGTAAAACTCAGTGAATGTAAAACTTTACAGTAGAGGTCTGATTGTGTATCTTGCTCCATTGTGTCATCTTCTTCAGAAACAAGAATATAATAAACTTGGATCTTATCTTAATCATGGAAGTAGCATGATAATGTGGTTGCTCCAGTTTCTTGAATTGTGTCTGATGATTAAATTGCTGGTTTTCTATTCTTTTGTTCTTGGATGTGTGCTCCTTGGACCTGGAGTTTTCGTTGTGAGATTGACATCCTATAATTCTAATTATCATCACAGGATGTTAATGGTAGCCAATGCCGGGGATTGTCGAGCTGTGTTAGGGAGACGAGGGAGGGCAATCGAGATGTCCAAGGATCACAAACCTAATTGCACATCAGAGAGACTAAGAATTGAGAACCTAGGTGGAGTCATTTACGATGGTTACCTTAATGGTCAGTTATCTGTTGCACGTGCTCTAGGAGACTGGTATATGAAGGGACCCAAAGGTTCTGCCTGCCCTTTAAGCGCAGAGCCGGAGTTGCAGGAGACGGAGTTGTCAGAAGATGATGAGTTCTTGATCATGGGTTGTGATGGCTTATGGGACGTAATGAGCAGCCAATGTGCCGTGACAATTGCAAGGAAAGAATTGATGCTTCACAATGATCCTGAAAAGTGCTCAAAAGAGCTGGTTAGAGAAGCTCTCAAGCGTAATACATGTGATAATGTAACGGTAATAGTAGTTTGTTTCTCCGTAGATCCACCACCTCGGATAGAAATCCCGCAAGCTCGAGTTCGGAGGAGCATATCTGCAGAAGGGCTGAACTTACTCAAGGGTGTACTGGACAATAACTCTTGAGAAGAAGGGATCGTTCAAAATGTAGCCGGACCGTAACACTCCTGAGGTTAGCAACTGATTAGAACATGTATGTCCCAGGCTTCAAACTGCTGTCTTCTCACTAGTTGCTGTCATTCTTCTACTTCATCCAGGGAAGTCACACGCTCGTATAATTTGATTCATTTAAGCTTTTTAAAACCTTGTACATCTGAGATAATTTAATGTTGTATCATCATGGAGAGTATATTGTTCCACTGTCTTGTTGGCTTGTCCATTGTACATAATTTCAAAACTTACGATATATGAAGATTGGAGGTATGGTTTAGCACTTTCACCATCAATTCTGTGTTTGAGTTCAATCTGACTCAAATCCAACCAATAATAACAAATTGATTTAAGTCAAGTCAATCTGATATGCTTGAAGTTAAGATGTTCGACCTTGTTTATTGCCAATCATAATATGCTTGAAGTTATTACTTTTTCCTTATTGCTTCCATAAATAAGCAATGTTTTGACAATGCATCTATATTGTTCTTTCTTTAATATCTTAATTTCACAACTTCCTTTCCCAAAGGCCATACTTTGCATATAAATCTTCAAAGAACATGCATTGTAATTGTGAATCTCCTTTGAGAAGGTGTTAATTAAGCCATAACTCAAGCCTATAAAACTGGATCAGTCTCAAAAATTTTGTTTGCTTATATAATCAAGCAAAAGTTACAGACAATTCAATCATGAAATTCTTTAAGCAAGGACATGGTTTCACCATATATGATTCCTTGCGCAGGAGTAACTCAGAGTTCATCTGATCCTTCGTTATTGTCATCCACCTGAAGAGAGCTCCTGCACATAATAATAGAAAAGTTACATGACACTCATTGATCTATAATCTTAACCTACTGGAGTCTGTCAATCGAAGATGCCTAAATGAAGGTAAACGTCTTTTAGCTAGCTGCGACTAGATTGAACAAGATGATGGATGTTCAAATTCTTTTTCTAAATTGGATTTCTAAACCTTTGTAAGTAGGTGATAAACCTAATGTCCCTGGGGGTGAATAAGAAAACGCTAACATTATTCCTGGTTTCAGATAAGCACAATGAGAGGCAGCAGACTCCAGTGACAATTCTAGTATGTAAAAACGTGCTGATTGGCTTTAGATTCATCAGTACCCTGACTGAGTGCAGTGTTTGCTTAAATCTTGGCATAGAACCTTGCTCGCACCTCCTACCTTAACAGATCCCTCTTTTATCAAATCTGATAACTACGATGGAAAATGGTGTCAGTAGCACTATACAATTGTCATCTATATCAAGTTATCAACATATAAATGAACTTTTTATATGGAAATGGCTACGCAGGATGCAACTCACCTCATCTTCAGTTTCCTCGAGTAACCTGTCTCATTATCAACAATTGAGTTAAACATGGTAATTATGAACTACCAATCAAACACTTTGGCATCTTATACTCTGGGATTTATATTCTGATCAGGAAATTGGGATATTTATCTTGATGACTGGATATAGTTTTCATCTACTGAAGCTTAGCTTATTCAGAAGTTTACAACTGATTAGGAATCACTATTTCTCATTTAGAATGCTATATAAATTCTCCTACTTCAGAGTAACAATCTCAAAGTGAGGAGACTTGAACCGAGGTTTTATGTATACTCATTTGAACAACTTGTTTCTCAGGACTTCAATTAGTGAAACTAGTATAGTTAAAGCATCAGAATGAATTGCTCTTGACTTTGAGACAAAGTTCTCTTTTCCCTCTTTCTTCACCTCCTATCCTTTTCATATTAAAAACCCTAAACAAAGGAAGAGCAACTCATAGGTGCGCTAAAATGTTCTAAATATGGTTTGGACATCTATCACTACTGCAAAGGAAGCCATTGCTTGTGAAATGATGTCATTGTGAATAAAAACAAAGGGGACTGCAAATGCCATTACTGCCTCACCTTCCACAATAAGATGACAAATCTTTTGCATAGGCACGGGCTTCTTGTTTATCTATCAGCCAAAGTAAACAAAAAAAAGACACTGAAGTTTAAAAACCTTGAACTAAACAAGACAAAGAACATGAAATAAGAAAATATGTTAACATGCCAAGTTAGAGCCTACAGTGAATATGAATCCAGTACGATAAGGGAAAAAAAAGGAAGATTAAATATTAGGAAATAAGGCTAACGCAATTCTCCAGTTTGCAGTACCTATATGCAGTTGAGAGAGGAAAATGATAAATTAAAATAGGATAAGAAAACTCTGGCAAAGTTCCCTAAAAGTGTAATGAACATCACGCTTTCCAGCATGTAAAATTTTTACCAATTGATTAAGCACGAAACCAGAAATTTGCAACTTGTTTGAAGTAAATCTCAAGTTCCAGTAATATGATTTCCAAGTCAAAATTGGTCATGGTACCCCAGCACATTGAGAAAACAGGCGTCAATATGAGCAGGTATTGCAAGAAAGTACATACTAGTTGTCAGATTGTCCCAGTTATACACTTTGGTCCACAGGTGTGTTTTAGAATCTATCTGCAGAAAATACAATAAGGTCAGTGAATGTGCTGAAAGGGGAGGGGAAAAAACAAATCACAGCTATGATTGAGGATGTACACATCACATGCAGCTCAAAAGTTCAGGGTGTTACCAAAGTGCTGAAAGCTGAACACTAGGTTCCATAAAGTACTTGCAAATTCCAAAAGTCAGGTCTGTATTTTATGGTCTGAATTCTATATATACGTACTTCCCTCATGTATGGAAGCAAAAACAAGAAGGTACAGAAACCATATAAAACTCGGAGTTACCTTTTGAAGAGTGTAATCTTGCATCTTTTCACAAAGCCCATCTAAAAGCTCAACAACTCTTAGCTCGCTGACTCTGTTTAAAGCATACACAGAAAAAGATAAGGGCATTAGACAGTTTAGAAAGTGGAACCACAAGGGGGAGCGAGGGTGTGGCAACAATTATAACACAGTAAGCAAAAGCATCTGTAATCTTAGAGCTTGTATCTATACTTAGATTGAAAGCAGAAAGAAGCTTTCTACAATTCAGTCCAATCAGGATAAACAAAAGTTTCCTTGTCCCACCATTGCATATAAGATACGCCACGTAATATGACATATCTGATCTTAGAGCTTGTATCTACACTTAGAAAGAAAGCAGCAAGAAGCTTTCTACAATTCAGTCCAGTCAGGATAAACAAAAGTTTCATTGTCCCACCATGGCACATAAGATACACCAACGTAGTATAACATATATAAGCTTTGAGCTTGTATCTACACTTAGATTGAAAGCAGCAAGAAGCTTTCTACAATTCAGTCCAATGAGGGGAAACAGAAGTTTCCTTGTCCCACCATTTCACATAAGATACACCAATGTAGCATAAAATATCGAATACAAATGCAGAGTTCATCGGCTCACACTAATTTCAGCCCACTGCTCTAATTATCCGATCTGAATCTTAAATCAACTTACATTATATTGAAAGCAGCAAGAAGCTTTCTACATTTCAGTCCAATCAGGATAAACAAAAGTTTCCTTGTCCCGCCATTGCTTATAAGATGCACCAACGTAGTACAATGTATCTAATCTTACAGCTTGTACACTTAGAATGATTGCAGCAAGAAACTTTCTACAATTCAGTCCAATCAGAATAAACAAAAGTTTCCTTGTCCCACCATTGAACATAAGTTACACCAATGTAGTATGACCTATCTAATACAAATGCAAAGTTCATCGACTCAGGCTAATTTCAGCCCATTTTTCTAACTACCCAATCTGAATCTTAAATCAACTTGCAAATTCCACCCTCTCCTGTATACTATGAGATAAGAGTAATCTACTAGATACAAGACTTTCTCTCATCAACAACATAGCACCTCCAATAGTAAGCAATATCCGGTAATAAAAGACGATAACTTGAAACTTAGTTCATTACTCTCAATTCATTAGCAGGTGAAGCGAGTATACCTGTAATCAATCAACTTCCCTTCACGTTGACCTTTAGAGTCCAAGCGGTGTCTCATGTCCAAATGATTCCTTGGTTTTTCCTAACAGATTCCATTACTCATTGGATAGCACAAGTCGAAGACGAGAAACTATTATTCTCACAACCTAAAACAAAATAAGCAATGCAGCACTTACATTGGAAAGCCCACGCTCTAATTCTTCCTGTAAAACACCATTACTAATCAGATTTCCCAGTTTAACAGTAACTCAGTAAGAACATGAACAAATCCAATTTGGACAGAACAAACGGTGATCTAATATAAAAATCCTGAGATGTCAAATTGACTACCACAAACATGAAATGAAAGGTACCGCGACGGCATTACAAGCGGCGCATTTGTCGTCGATTCCCGAAACAACGGTTAACGTCAAAACGGCGAACAGAATAAACAGCCACGCCGGTGACTCCGCCATTCTTCGCAGCGATTCCGATTAAACTTTCACTCCTGTCGAGCTCCGAGTTTTAGTTGTTTTGTTTGCTCTTCGGCCTTTGCTCGATAAAATTTTCTCGAATCGCCACGTCAATTTGCCGCGTGGCTGGCTCTCATTCGTTACTTACCAGAGAAATGACGCCATGGTGGGTCATAGGCAGGTTTGACAATGGGCAAGCTGGGTCGGGTCATACTTAAATCCAAATTCCGTATTCGATCTTGAGACTTCACTTGAACCCAAGTCCAGGTTTGGGTGATCCAAAGCCTAATTGAACTTAACGCTGCGTTTGGTTAGCGTCTCTGATAGCTGGAGACAGAACAGGACGAGACGGAACAGGACGGGACGGAACAGAAATTGGGGACAGATAGCTGTTTGGTTGATGGTGGACAGAACAGAGAATCTTGTCTCCGTCTCCAGGACAGATGTGTTTGGTTGTAGGGGACAGAGACAGAAAATAGTGCAAATGACGAATTTGCCCCTA
>JAOSBM010000006.1:269052-289052 GCA_027568955.1 Erythroxylum tenue
CAGACAATGAAGACGAGAGAACAGAGGAGAGGGGTATTTCCGGGGTAGGTGAGTTTCTTTGTCCGGAGTCAGAGACAACGCATTTCTGTCTGTCTAATTTGGAAGCGACAAAAATATTTGTCTATGTACTCCGGTGGCAGATGACAGAAACGGGGAGTCAGGAAACCAAACACGCACGAAAGACAGGATTAGTATGTCCTGTCATCCATCCCCTACCCCATATACAATAACCAAACGGGGGGTAAGTGTTAAATACACACACACATATATATATTAAAAATTAAATAAAATCATTTATTTCAGGTTGGATTTGTTACCTTTAGATTATGTTACACAATTTTCAACATTCGTAATCAAAAAAGTAAAAAAAAAAATTACTCATTTATAACTAAAAAATCACAAGTTTGAATCGCATAAACAAGCTTTCTATAAAAAAAATATAAGTAGAATATTGCATATATCGATTATTGACAGAGTATCCCATATTGTCTAGACATGAAAATGTTAAAGAGTTTATAAGTAGTAAGGATCAACTATCCAAACAACTAGTTATAGTTATTTGGACAATAGTTGACCAAGCCCAATTCTTGTTAGTGGACTCTACACTCTACCCATATTAAAAATTCAACATGGTATCAGAGCAAGTTTGGTCCGGATTAATAATTTATCGGTTGTCCGTCTGGATGTTTAGTTCCAGCGGCTCGGTTCAGTTACCACTGTGTATATTTCAAGTGACAACTGGATGTCCAGCCCTAGTTGCACTTGAGGAGGAGTGTTAGAGTATTCCATATTGCCTAGACATGAAAATGTTAAAGGGTTTATAAGTGGTAAAGGTCAACTATCCAAACAACTAGTTCTAGTTATTTGGACAATAGTTGACCCAAGCCCAATTCTTGTATGTGGACTCTACACTCTACTCATATTAAAAATTCAACAATGATCGTACTTAAACTCTCACAAAACGGGGAGTGTTATACATTAAGTACATTGACTAATTTTTAATATTCTTATTCATTAATAGAAATAGAGCAATTTTATTCTAATTCAACCTAATCCAAAATTTTAACGAGAAAATTTTGAGTTAATTAAATTTTATGAGATCTTAACTTTGAGCTGATCAAAATTAATAAAAAACTGATTTAAAGTTTTTTGAGTTTATAATTTTTTTTAATCTTATTGCATTTCAATTTTCAATGTATTGGTTGAATTTAATTTAATTATACTTGATCTTAATTATTTAAACTTAATTTAATAAGTTTGATTTTTTTTAACTTTATCAATTAAAAAAATCAAATCAAATCAATATATTAAATTAGATTTGATTTTTTTACTTTTGATTTTGAATCCTAAAAGGTCCAATTTAGCTTGATTAGTTGCAACTTTTAATTATAGTTATGTTGCGTTTGGTTACTGTCTCCAATATGCAGAGACGAAGCAAGACAAAAATTTAGAGATAGAACATAACAAAAATTGGAGACAGTAAGGTGTTTGGTTGCGATGGACAAAACAGATAAAACTGTCTCCGTTTCAAGGACAGAAATGTGTTTGGTTGTAGTTGACAGAACATAAAAACAGTGTTAATGACTAAAATACCTTGCGGTATAATATGACTTGGCAAAATTTTTTAGGCTTTAACCAGTCAAAGTCAACAAATATGAGTTGAGTTGATCAGATTTTAAGTCAAGTTCATATATTTTCTAAAAAATTTGAATTTTGAAATAGACTCAAACTCGAGTTGCTCAATCTAAATTCTGAAATTTTTAAGTGAAATTATGTAATTTTAAGTAAAAAAGTATCCCTTTAAGTTTTAAAAAATAAAAAATATTTAAACAGTTTTAGGGATGTTTGGTTAGTTGGTATAAGTAGAAAGAAATGAATAAGAAATGAAAAAAGATGGGTAATAGGATAAATAATATTTTTATATCCCCTTTTAAGGCAATACTTCATACTTTCTAATATAGTGAAAAATAGAAGTCATAACTATTTTTATTTCTTACTGTATTTATTATAATTCTTCCAACCGCTCTTTTAAATGAACCAAGCACACCCTTAAACTAAGCCAATTTAGGTCTTGAACTGCTCAAACCCTCTCGAACTCAGGCTTAAGCCTGGAGCTTGGAGTTGAATCCGTTGCCAAGACGAAAAGTTTTAAATGAAATTAAATGAATTATAATAGAATGGAATGTAAATTGATGTGATATTAAAAATTTGTTATTTGAAATGATGGAAGAATTAATAATATCATATTATAAAATGTTGATCGGATGAAAGGTTTCTAATGTAATATAGCGTAAAGTTACTTATAATTTATTTATTAAAATAAAAAAATTACTTATTATTTTACATTCCGTCGTAAACTTCTTAAATCAGAGATTTTTTATTTTTACTGTTTAGGATAAAATGAGATATAATATGAAATTTTCATCTTTCATTTTCCGTCTCATCTTATTTGATTTTATTATAAACCATCGTTTCAAATAATAAAATAATATTACATTATATATCATTCCACTAATAAACCCCCTAATCAAAGTGTCTCCTCTTTAAGGGGGAATGGTGTAATTTCGGTTGTCCCTCCCGCGTCCAAATCCAAAATAACCAGAATCGAAATTTCCCGCTCAAACCTTCACCACACTAAAAGCACTCTATCCGAGCCATGAGGGGAACTTTTCTAGGACCATCAAGAAAGAATCGTGTCGATATGGTCTCTGCAACTCCGGTGACCACCGCCAGCCCTAGCCCTAAGCTTAAGAATGTGTATCACGTTGGAGGAGTTCAAGTGGAGTTCCCGTACCAACCGTACGGCACACAGCTTGCGTTCATGGGTAGAGTCATATCCACGCTTGATCGAGCCCTCAGAGACGGCCACTGTCACGCGCTTCTGGAATCTCCGACCGGTACCGGTAAATCGCTCTCACTTCTTTGCTCGACTCTCGCTTGGCAGCAGAACTATAAGCTAAAGAAACAGCAGGCAGATCAAGCGCAATCTAAGCCGGACCCGGAGGCAATGGCAGATCCACTGGGTCATGGAGGTGGATTTATTCCGGAGACTCAACCTTCTAGTAAGTTAGTGGCCGATTGTTTAGTTGAACCATGATTTATTTGATTAGAAAAATTTGCGATGTGACTTTTGTTGGAATTATGCCCATGACCCAATCGTTATGTAATAGATTGAACACTTTAGTTTTGTAATTAATTTCCGCTGCGTATTGCGATCCTTCAACTTTCAACTGGTGATAGAAATGAAACGAAAAAGAATGCTTATGAACGTCTTTGTGTAGGAAACTTGCCTTCCAGTGTGACAGAGCCGGCTCAACCTGCATCAAACAACAAAAATCAAAAGAAAGGGATTGTGCCTACCATATTCTATTCATCGTAAGTTCGTCTTCTTTATTAGTACCACATTCTATTTTCTTATCGTATTTGATTGTTCATAGAAGTTTATTGCTCTAAATGTTGCCAAGGATTACTCATCATGCTTTCATGTGACCACATGTTTTACCTGTAGCGATATGGGTTTTCAAATACGATGTTCTTTTTGATTTCTTACATGCGATGCTTTAAGCTGGCATAGTTTCAACCCCAGAACAATTTTAGAGTAATCAATCACATTATGGAATTTGGTCGCTGAAGTTTTTATATAATTCGTGTTTGAGATCCCAAACACCCATCAGGAGTTGAATGCTGGTATATGTTCTCATTACGGTATAAAGGGGCACTCTTATGGTGAGAGTTTCATCCTAGTGAAAAACTTGTAAGAAAGTTGCTATCTCAAATTCAAATTCATGGTAATTTCTATAATCTTTTCAGGTGTGTTGAGAGTTTTAATTCCACTTGCAATTGATTAATAATCCAAATTAAAAATCTTATTACCTTAGGGAATACAACTAACCGCTGCAACTGTGTTGATTTTTTGCTGTTCATTGAAGGAGGACGCATTCTCAACTTTCTCAGGTGATTCGTGAATATAGGAAGACTGCCTATCGGGTGCCAATGACAGTTTTGGTAGGTTTGTTGTTTCTCAAGCATTCTTGTTTGGGGTTTCTGTTTTTTTAATGACCATTTTATATTCATTCTGCCCCTCAACTCGCCATAGTATACCACTGGAGATTCTGACTTGCAGTTTTTGTGTTCCCAAGGCTTCACGAAAACATTACTGTACTAATGAACATGTAAATGGGAAAGAGAATCTTGATGAAGAATGGTATGACTTGTTTTTAATGCAGTTCTAATTTTTTTGTTTCCTTCCCTTTTCTTAATTCAATTGTTTTATGAAATATTCAGTAAGCTTCTTCTGAAGGATCAGGAATCTGGATGCTCACACTTCAAGTGAGTTGTCTCCAAACTGCATGGAGTTACTTCATTTTAATTCTATTTGTGACTAGTAGTCATCCTTTACTGCAGAAACGCTCATAAAGTTAAAGGTCATCCATCACTTCAAAAGGGAGGTTGCCATGAGGTCCATGATATTGAAGATCTGGTTAAAATTGGGAAAGTTGTTAAAGGTTTGTGATATACCTTTTAAAAATTCCAGCGAGATTGGCCCATTTCATATGCTATTCTCTTATGCACCTTCTGAAGCTCTTTTTGTATTATTAATGTTTCTGATACATGCCTTTCTGTGTCCTTATTTTAGGCTGTCCATACTATGCAGCGCGTTCCATGGCAGATGATGCACAATTGACTTTTTGCCCATATAACTATATAATCAATCCAGTGATTCGAGGAGCAATGGAAGTGGACATTAGAGGGGCCGTCCTTGTTCTTGACGAAGCCCAGTATGTCTTCCAAGTTTCTTTCATCATTCTTAACCCAAAGATCTCACCAATTTTTGGATTTTGAATTCTTCATTCTTGTTGTTGCTTAAGCACAAAACTTCGACATTTTGAGCCAGTTTACTACCCCTTTTCAGCCATAAGGGATTCTTACTTCCTAATAACTCAGGCATGCCTATTTTATAGGATTACTAATTGTTATCTACATGAAAGGAGTGGAAATTGTTTGGATTTCTTTAATGCTATATGCCATGTCACGAAAATCCAAAAAACAGAAAGGATATTCATGAGTTCTGTTCATAATTTTCATATGTGATCTTGAACATCGATTGTAAAGTTGAAATGTAGCTGCTATGTTTAGGTCATGTGATTGATTATCTCCAGATATTACTAAATTTAACATAGCCGTTTCAAGATGTATAAGTATTACTGATCATGTAGCTTACATTAAGAGTCATCCGACCTTATTGACAAATGTACATTTTTTTAAATCTCCAGCAATATAGAGGACATTGCTCGTGATGCTGGTAGTGTGGACATCGAAGAAGATGTTTTGCATAGTAAGTCGTAAACGAGGTTAGCAGTTTTATATTTGCCTTTTTCTTTTTATTACTTATTTCTATCTTATTTTTTGTTCAAGAATTGCAGACGGAATTGCAGCAACTTTGTGGAGTTGATGCTATCACTTATCAACCTTTGTGTGAAATGATACAGGCAAAATAAGTTGTATTTCATGGTTTTTGTGTTCCAAGCTGTGATTGTCCTTTTCTGCGAGTAATCTGTGATTGAATTGTATAGGACTTGTCGAGTTGGATTGAACGGAGGAAAGACACACTGGAGAAGCGTGAACTGCAGCACTACGTCTCTTGGTCAGAAATTGACTTGTGGATATTTAACGAATCATATTATTTGAAATTTTTATTCACATGTTTGCTTGAATCTGGAGGCTTTGTACTGATTATTTTTCTGTATGTGGCTGTGGTATAGCTGGACTGGTGAGAAGGCTTTAAAGGAGCTTCAAGAAGCTAATATTTCCCCACAATGCTTCCCCATTTTGCTGGAGTGTGCCACAAAGGTTGTCACTAGTTTATCGTCTTGGAGTTTCTTGCCCTTTATCTGCTTTCTATTACTTTTAACAATATTGATTGATATACTTTTGGTTTCAGGCAATCAAGACTTCGACAGACACTGAATCAGATGTGCCGGGTTTAAGTGGCATGGCAGTGATGACATTGGAAGGTACAAGACCATATCCACTGCTTGTTTTACTGCCAAATAACCTAGTTATGGTATCTGACTGCTTCTGAGAATGTTAAACAGGTCTATTCTCTGCTCTCACTTATTTCTTCTCGAGGAATGGGGCTCACATATCTGATTTTCAGCTTGCTTTGCAACGAAACGTTAAAAGAGATAGAAGTAAGTAATTTTAGTTATCTATTTGTTTTGTTACATGTTACCTGTCAGTGCAGTTTTCTATTATTCTTTCTATATGATAAGGGCGGTATGGATTCTTGCCAATTGACCTAAAATCTGGAATTTTCCTTCAACAATGAAAGTATGCCTTAGATGCTTATCAAACCGATAATTACTAAGCTCTTACTATTCCGTTGCCTTCTCAAAAGATTTGATAGACGTCAATCTTGAATAGATAGAGATGTAAGTGCTACACATAGGGTGTTGACATAAGTGATTTTGATGACAATAAAGTTAATGATGATACAAATTCTATTCTTGTTAGGTGCAGGGCACTTACCTGGATGGACACATATTTTAAGTTTGTGGTGCATGAACCCAGCTGTTGTCTTTAGCGACATTGCCAATCTTTCTTTGTCTGTTATTTTAACATCTGGGTAAGTTTGATGCATCGACCTGTCGTGACTCTCAGTGCACAACTTTTAGGATCTGCTTCGTAACTGCAATATTCTTGTATTCTTGTTCTTACTTGCAATTATCCTAGAAGTTTAATTGATTTAGATAGCCCATAACTTTTCCAAGCATGCAACTTTTGCAAGCTCATTCGTTATTTGATCCTGACTCTCCAAGGAATTAACCTATACATTTAATAATACCACTTAGCTATTCATTTGTGTCCTTACATTCTCTAAACTGTCCATCTTTGTTATCCCAACGCAGTCACTGCATACACTTGACTCTGCATTTTCAGTGGAGAATGGTACATTTGACATTCTTGCCTTCTAAGTTTGGCGAAACTTAACACATCACTTGTTCTTATACGTTCCATCATTTTAATTCTCCAATACAGTATAATTTGTAGTACAACCTAATTCTTGCTTTTGGTATTTTAGGACCCTGTCACCAATGAATTCCTTCTCATCTGAGCTTGGAGTTCACTTTGGAACTTCTCTGGAAGCGCCTCACGTAATTGATGCCGAATCACAGGTATGGCCTGTGGTTTTGTTGATGCGTAGTGGTAGTTCTTTTGCCTTTCTGTGAAGCATTAGTTATTGTTGTGCAGGTGTGGGCTGCTGTCATATCTACTAGTCCAGATAGTTATCCATTAAATGCAAGTTACAAAACAGCAGATGGGTATGCCTTTCAGGTATCTATTGCAATTCAAGTCAATTTTTTATGATGCAAAAAAGTCTTATTCCATATGAAAGTAAGACAGAGACTCGTTGTGAAGGATGCGCTTGGAAAATCTTTGGAAGAAATTTGCAAGGTTGTTCCAGCGGGCTCCCTTCTCTTCTTCCCAAGTTATAAGCTGATGGAAAAACTACTTAAACGTTGGCGTGAAACAGGTCAATGGTCTCGACTCAATGCAAGAAAGTCTCTATTTATTGGTAAGATTTATCGTCATTTGTTTGTATCAAATGGAGATAATCGATATTTGGGTATGCCTATTAGCTGCATTTTTAGGATATGTAGAAGCTTTCAAGAATTTTTTGACAGTTATGCCTTAAATTAGTTATAGCTGGATCTTCTTCAGTTCTTTAATTTGGAAAAAAAAAATCTGATATAGAACGGCTATTGTAGAGCCAAGAGGAGGAAGCCAGGAGGATTTTGATTGTGTTTTGAAGGATTACTATGACGTGATATCTCGACGCGGCACAACTGCAGGAACGAGAAAGAGAAAGGTTAAGAAAATAGGCATGAAAAACTTACAGGAAGACGAGTCCGCGGAAAGTTTTAAGAACGAAGGAGCTGCTTTTCTTGCTGTTTGCCGAGGAAAGGTGCATAAACTTTGATTCCAGACTCCATTTCTTTAATTATTCTGATGCTGTTATGGTACAATGGCTGCAAAATTTGTGCCATGTGGCATTTATTATTATTTTATGTAATTTGCAGGAGTGTGTTATTTTTTGTAAAAATAAGAGCTTTGTAATGCTAGGACAACACTTGACCTTTAATTTTATGCCATGGATGAGTGTTTTATTAGGAATATATTAGAGGAGTCTGATTGTTTTATTAAGAATCTATTAGAGGAGTATTTTATTTGTAGTAGAAGAATATTTTTTTTTTAATTTTTGCACTAGTTTATGTTATAGTTCTGTTAATAAAAACAACTTGAATAAGAGTCCTAAAACAGGTTGAATAGGAGTCCTATTTTAGGTGAAATTTTTATGTTTCTTTGCTTATATAAGGCTATTACGTTATGCAATAAGGAAAAACGTTATCATAAAAATTAACTAATTAGGAGTAGAGTAATTTAGCCAATCTAGACAAAAAATAAGTTCGGCAAGGAAGGAAACTAACGTAAATAAGAGGAAAGAGATTAACTTTCGTCCTTGGATTTGATCCCAAATATGAGCACATAACATTTTATCAAACAATTTCATAATTTTGCAGGTTTCAGAAGGGATAGACTTCTCTGATGATAATGCTCGAGTGGTTGTATCCTTTTGATTGAATGAATTTTATTTGTATCTGTTAAATGTCATAGTAGGAATTCGGGGTTTCCCTTTTTGGACATTGGTAAACTCTGGTTAAGTCAGTTGTATGGTTGTTAGTGGACCCACAGCAGATGGTCAAATTCGTTTCTGTTCGATACTCCTCGTTTCTGTACTACGTTGTCAGCTGTTGCTTTTCTTTGACGACTTTTGACCTCGCACAATTGATATCTCAGATAGTAGTTGGCATTCCATTTCCAAACATGTAAGAATTCTTGACACTAAATTACATTTGGCAACTGCAGTGCTTGTTTCATATTCCGTGATTGATTGAAGTTTGCTTTCAGATACGATATCCAAGTTGGTCTGAAAAAGAAATACAATGACACATACAAATCATCTAAAAATCTTCTAAGTGGGAGTGACTGGTACTGTAACCAAGCCTTCCGAGCTATAAATCAAGCTGCAGGTATGCTCTTTTTTACCATACGTTTATAATTAATACTTTAGTAAAATATTAAATGGGCTTTTCTATTTTGAAATAAATTCTCTTATTCTCTCTAGTTTATTTATTTTATCTAGATGCTGTCTCACTTAACCTTTTTAACAACACTTCTCCCTGATCACAGCCACATATCTGTAATCTCTTGGTCTTTAATTTGCAAGTAATTTTTGTAGCTTATTTAATGTGTTATAACCACATGCTTCTTTTCTGTTCCCGCAGGGCGGTGTATAAGGCATAGATTTGACTATGGAGCCATCATATTATTAGGTAATAAACAAAAGTCCTTCTCATACTTTGAGGAGTTCGGGACTTTCTCTTACTGTTACGGATTACTGTTATCAAACTTGAAGATAATTTGTCTCTAAAATTAGTCTTAAAAATGTAGAACTTTTCTGTCAATTCTGTTCAATTTTGTCTTCTTAGCATGCATTCAACCTTTGCCTTTATCTAACCATCAATACATTTCTGGTAATTTTCCAAGCAGATGAGCGCTATCAGGAAGAGCGGAATAGAGTGCATATCTCAAAGTGGCTAAGGAAGTCAATTCGGCATTATGAAAACTTTGACATATCAATAGAGGGTTTAAAAACATTTTTCAGAGATGCAAAGGTCAGCTAGACCTTTGTTTCTTTTTCTAACGACTGATTTCTTTTCTGTGATAACATCCAATGAGCTAGTGCTGATATTATGAAAATCATCTGCCAAACTTGCCTCCAGGAGAATGTTGTGAAGAACGTGATGAATGCATCAGAAAGTTCTGATGTTAGTATGGAAACTTGTACAACTCCTAATGGTAAAAGCAAGAGGAGTAAAAGGCCCACTAGTAAGAAACTGCAAAATTCAGATCAGTCAATGAAAGTAGTCACTTCGTCAAAGAATGATGTCGCAACTGGAGAATTGGAGTTCAAGGCTGACGTTCATGCACAGGCATCTGCGCAAGGGGGTGAGAACACCAACAGCTGCAAAGAATTCATTGACCTGGATTATGATTCTCAGACAGATACAGGGTAAAACAAGTACAACCTTTTTTTACCTTTTAAATTTTTAGGATACTTTTGTGGACTGATTCCTTATGTTTTGAAGCAGGGTCTTAAGGTTATTCGTTTAACAGATTAGTCAATCTAGTTCTGTGTTTGACTATTGTGCTCACGAGATAGTTATAATGTTGTATTAATCTTGAAAAGGAACCGACGAAGGCGAACAAAATAATGTACTTGTTTTTTGGCCTGAGCGTAACATATATAGTTGGAGAAAAATTAACTGGCGAATAGTGGTAGCAGATCTTCCATCATCATATTATGTCAAAGTGATAGAACTCTACAGATAATTGCTGCCTTACCTGCAGGTGTATTGAGACATATTACCCTGAAGATGCAGAAGTAACTCTTGTGAAAGAAACCCCCGGTATTGACGGACCAGAGGCTCTGCATAGTCCAGCATCGTTCTCCAAGGGTGGGATCTCTAGTTCAACTGTGGTTCAGGCTTCTAATGATTTGACATATGCATCGTTGAATTCACCATCATTTACAAGCCAAAGAAGAGCTAGTTATAGTTTCCTAAAGTCCATGGAGGCTAGTCCTGACAAACAGTTCACAGTGAATCCCTGCAGCCTCGGACCAGATGTAGAGTCATCTTTGAATCTTAGTGTTAATTCTCAGATCCAGAAAAGGAGGACGTACATGGGCTTACAGTTAATAACTGATGGAGAAATATCTGATGTTCCAATTATCAGCAGTTTTGAATGTGCAAGTTCCACAAGAAATTCAGCTATCACTAATGATAAGAAAGGGCTGGTATACCAATCCACCATTTTAAGTGGTCCTCAATTACTCCCTATAGATGATTGCAACGTGTCTTGCTTATCGTCTGATAACAGCGAGGACAAGATGTTACAGATATCTTGTGCACTCTGCAAAAACCGGTTAGGTATTCCTGAGAAACATTTCAATGTTATGTGCTCAGTGACTTCATCATCAAAAGTTCACCTGCTGTCTCTTGTGAAAAAAAGATTGGACCATTGGAACAAGAATGCGTCTACACAATTACCTGTCCTCATTGCTGACATTTCTTGGGTTGATCAGCGTCTTCTTAATAGAAGTTCTGGAGATGATTCCGGAAAAGGAATTTGGTGCGAAGAAGATGGATGTGTTTTCAAATCCATTTTTTGCCCCTTTTGCAATAATTCCAACTGTATTGGAGTTCAGATCCTGGCAACTGATGCATCGAATGTTCGTTTGCTTAACAAGGTAGTTATTGATCAGAACCTACTCTGTCCACATCTATATTTTTTGTTGTTCTCTTACTCAGTTCTATGTGCAGATATTGTTCTATTTGCAGAGTCTGGAAATTCAGAGTCACGATGCACCAAAAGACATGGCTACAAAGGATGATGAGGTAAATTTAGAAGTAATTAGCTAGCATTCTGTGGTGTGATAATTTATTTCCTAGTCCTAAGAATACTAGAACAAAAGAGATGGAATAAGAACATAATTAAGGACAGAGGGATAGAATATAGGAAATCCGAGAAAAGCAATAGGAGTGAGCTAGGAGTTGAAACCATAATTTGTTTGTTGGCTCTTCATCGGTGTTTGTTGAATAACTTCATATATTTTCCAGTAAGTAGTAACTTCCAATGGCAATGTGGCATATGGCAAATGCATTTTTATAAACATTGTCCTAATAAAGAGGAAAAAATGTAATTTCAGACTACAAGAGTCGGAAGAGGGATAGCAGTAAGAGAAAAGGTTCCAATTTTGAACTCCATCGACAGTTTCTCGTATTTCCCGGAACTGAACTCCGGAGGCTGGAGGACTACAAACCCAAAGGTTTGAACTTAGACGTGCTTAATGTAATTATGTTTATCAATTTCAGGCGATACAACAGCAGCATGCTTACATTTTGTTTTCTTTGCCCCACAGCCAATACCAAAGAGAGGCTTGGTTTCTTCCGGGCGATGTCAACGTTCACCCATTACTAGAACTTTGAAATAGCTCTCAAAGTTTGCCAGTCCAGATGGATAGTTGAACATATTCAGTCGTCTATCTTGTATATCTTTTTGGTAGATAGGGATCGTATAAAGGGTGAAATACAGTATAAATATTGGAGATGGTAAAAGGTTCCGCCTAAGTCAATGACTTCGTCAAACACTTGGTAGTTAGACAGAATGGGCTAGATGCTTATGTAAATTAGTAATTGCTGCTGTACATTTTGATGGATGAGAGTTCTAATTACATGATTAAAAGAGGTTTTGTTTTTCTTCGTATTTGCAATTGCTCGCTTATAAACCAACGCTCTAAAGCTCATCACCTCGGTTTTTCTGCAAGTGGAGCTGAAAGTAAGTTTTTAGGTCTCTAACTTGATCCCTCCTTGGTTGCCTTCCAATATTTAATATCTTGGTCTCTTGATTTTACAGGTGAAAGGAAATTGTTGCAGAGTCGAACGAGGAAGAAGACGTTAATGCGGGAGGCAACGGAAGCTCGCTTTGAATTCTATTTTTATTAATGTAACGCAGCGTTTGAATTCTAAATCTTCGGGGATTCTATGTATTCCTTTCTAATTCTCTTCTGCTGTATAACGAACATCGCGACGTAACTCTTGCTTGTTCTGTTATTCTAAAAACTTTATCAACAATTGGTATCAGGGTGGTCGAATATGGGAATAACCATGGCTAAGGGCACGAGAGGCGCAAGGCTGCGACGGTTGGAAGAAAACTTGAAGGGGCTGATGGAGGCGCAAATTCGAAATGAGAAAATGTTGCTGGAGTCACAAAGTCGGCAGGAAAGAATGTCGTTGGAGTCTCAAGATAGGAGTGAGCGCATGTTGAAAATTCAAAACAGAACTGAGAAGGCAGAAAAAAGGGAAGCTGGAACTGAGTAGTGGGGGCAATTTTAACTCAACTCTAAGACCCTTCGTATCCAACAACCGTTAACCGAATTCTCAACACAGAAGGAATCTTACCAACATCGTCTCCAACGTTCCGCTCACCTTCGGTAAGATCCTTTAAGCCCTCAAAACCCCATCAGCAGTAAGGATTTTGATGAGAAAAGAGCGAAGGGTCTTTGTTTATGGTGCAATGAGAAATACAGTTTGGGATGTAAATGTAAGAAGTGGCAGCTGCAATTTTATATAATTTCAGGAGAGGATGACAGTGGGAAAACATCATCGGAACAAGAGGAGGAAGAGAGTGAAGAATGTTTCGGTGAAGAAGAATGTCCGATTGTGTCCATGCAAGCCATGTTAGGATTATCTAGAGAGATGGAGTTTAAACATATGAGATTATTGGGGATGCATCAGCGACAACGAATTCACATCTTGACTGAATGGGAGTATGCGTAATTTCATGGATACCGCTGTAGTGAGGAAGGGGGCTGTGATCTTAGGGAAATAGAACCAATTGCTATCACGGTAGGAGGTGGACTAGAATGTAGGCAATGTTGTAAGAATTTCGTCAGGACGATGCAGGGGACAGCTTTAGAATTTACGATAGGCCTACGGGTCCACACGAGAAGGAAAGTTAGATCACATACAAGTCTAAGTGAGGTTTCATCCTAAAATCAATTAGTGATAGGTGGAGTAGTCCACTAGATTTATATCTTGGTCTTTTTTCCTCTCTTTTGTAAATGTGGGACAAACTCCTACTCTTATATTTCAACAAGCAGTTCACCATAGACGCGTTGGTGCTGTCATTAGGGAATGCCACGTCGTCCTAGGAGTACAATGACTAGTTGGGTTAAACAACTTACTATGTAATTTCAGAGATAGAACGATGACGTTAAACTGGGAAGGATGCATCATGACATTGTAAAGGAACTCAAGAAGGTAGATCTCGGGTTATTTCGAGCAAGGAGTTTCAGAAAACTTTACAATGCTCGACAAGCAACCAACTACTAATGATGTAATTGACGATTCCCGTCAAGTATCAATTGCAACAGATGAGAATGATGGACGAGTAGTGGTGTGTCTTTGATGAGATTAATATCGTTTTATCAATACTCGGGAACGCAAAAGGATGTAATAGAGCAGTCTGTAAAGGGACTCGTGAAGAAAGGGTTCATTCGGCATAGTTATGACCTTTATGCATCTGTAGTGATCCTTGTCAAGAAGAAGGACAACTCATGACGTATGTGTGTAGATTATCGAAAACTGAACAAGCACATGGTGAAGGATAAATTTTCGATACCACTTGTTGAATAATTGTTGGATGAATTGCATGGAGCCAGTTGGTTCACCAAATTGGACTTACACTTGGGTATCACCAAATTTGGATGCATCCAGACGATATTCCAAAGACGGCTTTCAAAACACATGAAGGGCAATACGAATTCTTGGTCATGCCCTTCGGCTTGACAAACGATCCCTCAACATTTCGGAGATTAATGAATGAATTGTTTAAATCATACTTGCGTTGCTTTATTTTGTTATTTTTTTGACGATATTTTAATTTACAGTTTACCATTGCCATTACATGTAGATTAAGTGTGTATTCGGGTCGTGTCAAGTAGAATATTTGGGCACAGGAACTCGGAAGGGGGGTAGCAATAGATCCCCGAAAGGTCAAGACGATTGAGGAATGACTTGAACCTAAAGAAATTAAGAGGATTTCTGGGAATTATGTGTTATTATACGAGGTTTATTAAAGGGTATGGGATGATGGCTAAAAATTTGACTGAGTTGCTATAGAAGGAATATTTAAGTTTAACCTATTGGGAATGAAATCAAGAAGAGCAAATAACTTTCGAGAGATTAACGGAAGCAATTGTGGCGGCTCCAGTGTTGGCATTATTGAATTTCTCAAAAAACTTTTGTGGTGGAGGCTGACGCAAGTAGGCTTGGAATCGGGGTTGTGTTACAACAAGAAAGGCATCCTATTGCTTTTCTCAGTAAATCGCTAGCTCGGAGACACCGTAGATTATCCACTTATGAAAAGGAAGTTCTTGGTCGTGATCAAAGCAATTAAGTACTGTCATCATTATCTGAGCTTCAAACTGTTTATTGTTAGGATTGATCATCGGAGTCTAAAATATTGACTAGAGCAACGCCTCTCTACTCCTTTCCAGCAATCATAGCTACCGAAACTCTTCAGTTATAACTTTAAAGTGTAGCACTGCAGTGGGAAAGAGAATGCAGCTCCTAATGCCCTTTCTAGAATCACTAGTGTAGAGATGTTGATGTTGTCCGTAACACAATTACAAGTTCGATTGTTAGAGGAAATTAAATAGAGTTGGCAAGTGGACCAAGTGATTTAAGACATCATCAGAAAATTGGAGTCAGAAAGTATAGAGTCTAGAGTTTATGAGTGGAAGGATGAGCTATTAAGATGGAAAGGGTGATTGTTGGCTAGGGATGTTGCAGAACATGTTCTTCTAGAAAGGAATGGCTAGGGATGTTGGAACCCACATTCAACAATGCATGAGTTGTTAGAGGAACAAATACAATAGTTCTACTTACCCTGGACTGTTGTAACCTATTAAGATTCCAGAAGGGAGTTGGAGGGAGGTGAGTGTCGATTTTATAGAAGGGTTATCTGTTTCGAAGGAAAATTCCGTTATTTAGTATCAGTGGATTGATTTACAAAGTACTCTCATTTCATTCCTATTAAACACTCCAATTTTTCTTGTGACATTGCTAACATATTCTTCAATAACGTGTGTAAACTACATGGCATTCCAAAGTTGATCATTAGTGATAAGGATCCCGTTTCTTAAGTAAGTTTTGGTAAGAGCTTCTTCAGCTGTAAGGAGTTAAACTAAAATACTCTACACCTTATCACCTGCAGACGGATGGATAGACGGAAGCGGTGAATAAGATTCTTGAAACCTATTTACGGTGCTTTTGTAGTGAAACACCACAGAAATGACAGGAATGAATAGCTTTGACAGAATGGTGGTATAACATGACTTATAGGGCTTCCATCAATTCCACACCGTTTGAAGCCTTGTATGGATACCCACCACCAATTTATACACCTTATATAGCAGGGGACTCCAAGGTGTTAGTAGTCAATCAGATTTTACATAACAAAGAGGCGATGACCAGTGTCACAAGATTCCACCTACAGAGGGCCAAAAATTGGATGAACAATATGCGGACTCTAGGCGATCATAACATGAATTCAAGGTAGGCAAATTGGTACAATTGAAATTACAGCCATACAAGCAGCATTCTCTTTAGAGAAGAAGTAGTAATCAAAAGTTGTCTCCCCTTTATTATTTGTTATACAAGGTGATCCAACATATCGGAAAGGTAGTGTATAAGATGGAACTTCCACTGGAGACTGCAATACACCTAGTGTTCCATGTATCGCAGTTGAAGAAGGCATATACAGAGCAAGGAAGAACTTCTTCATCTTTACTGGAATTCCTTACACCGGTTGAACGCGTACCAATAATAGTACTGGACAGAAGCATGAAAAGAAGAAATAATTACGCGATCACTCAATGGTTAATTCAATGGTCAGACGGTGAGAACACTGAAGCAACGTGGGAATACCTCTTTGACCTCCAAAGACGTTTTTCAGAAGTTAACTTGATCGACAATAACGTTAAAGGGAAGGGAATTGTTGCAGAGTCGAACAAGGAAGAAGACGTTAACGCGGGAAGCAACAGAAGCTCTCTTTGAATCCTTTTTTTATTAATGTAACGTAGCGTTTAAATAATAACCTCAGGGTTCTAATCGTACACCAGCGTATACGGAATAGTGAATTACTTGTATTAGAAGGAATCTGTAACAACTATACAATTATTGTTAGTTTATGTCCTTATAGTCAATCAATTAGATGCAAATTAATGTATTACATTATCTTAATTAATGAAAAAAGTTTTATTTATCTTTATGTATTAGTTTAATTAATATTTTATGTTATACTAAAGGTAAAATCTTTGGAATAATTATGATGTAATTGAAATTATAATGAGATCATAATTATATGATTTAATTTACACTTATGTATTGTTCCTAAATATTTCTAGTTGTAGTTTTATAAAGACGGGATATTGTTGAAACGATAAAACTAACACACATTATGTTTTTTTTATAAAGAAAGTAATTAATCTTATAAATTAAGGTATGAAAATATTTAAAATAATATGTAGGTGATTATTAGAGAATAATTTACTGAACTGACCTGATTAGAAAATTTTCAAATTGAATATTACTTATGCATCTGTTGATTATTTCATAATAATAATTGTATAATCGATCACGGTTATATTCCAACCATTTCGTCAAAACAGAATGTTCTTGTCTCTATTTCTAAATTTCTATTGCTACGTCTTTATTTTGATTTAGATGCTACGACAATAAGTCAAGCATGGCACCAAATCATTACAGAAGTTGAATATTGAAAAGTTAAAGCATGCATAGATGTTTTCCGTACATAAGAGAAAACAGGTCACATTCCGTCCACCTGCCAGTAAGGGCTGCAGCTCCGAGGGGCTTCGATTTTGGTCATCAACTGGTCAATTCCTGCAAAAACGGACAACCTGTTGCGTAGATCGACCACATGGAAACACAAGAAACAAAGGTAAGTGAAAGCATTAGTTACCCATCTCAGGAACTGATGAGAACATATTCTTGGCCATCATCAACTCCGAGTTTTCATCAGGGAATTGATGGATGTCTTCCAACTTCTTTTTTTTCTCTTTAGCGGGTTCATCAGCTTCAGTTTCTTCCAATACAGCTTCTGAGGTATTGTTCTGTGCTGATGATTGTTTCCTTTTCGAACGAGCCCTCTTGTTCTGGAACCAGTTGTAGACGTTATTTTCAGAAACTCGACCATGTTTTCCAAGTTCAGCAGTTATATCTTTGATCTTCTCCCTGCTCGGAGTCCCTGGAGATTCTTCAAAAATTTTCTCAAGAATTCGTAGCTGTTCTGGCCTCGGGTTCCACCGTTGCCTTGGAGGAAACCTGTTGGCTCCTGACATTGTCAATAGACCGTAGTCAGGAGCCCCAAGTCCCATGCCTGAACTGAAACCTGTAAGTTGAACAAAACAAGAATTAAACTTCCAAGTACTTTTTTAACTGTTATTGCAGGCTTGAGATGAGAGACATGGATGCTTCAAATATTCAGCTAAATATTGTTAAGAGATAAACCTGAAAAAGGATGTTGAGAAGGGAGAGATTTGTGCATGTCTACTAGACGGTCGCAGATAACAGTATAAGCAGCTATTTGTTTCCTGAGCATCTCAACTTGATCATCAGTCATGACGAATTTACGCCCAAACCAATCATTATTACGTATGTCATTTCCATCATTTACCACTACTTGTTGTGTTTGATTATGCTCTCCTCCATCGAAGTTCATCAACGTCTCCCATGGAAACTCCTTCTCTTCCTCCATTTTTTGTCAGCTCTCTTGCTTTTGCTTCACTCACTTCTCTGAAATAGCAAGAAAAAGGGACTCAACATTGTCTCTTATTATTGGAAAGAGTACCTCTTAAGATTGCATGCATGCTTACTAGTATGTGAGGAAGAATCTGTGCAGGGATTATTACCTTACAAGTAATCGAAAACCATAATGAACCCACGAGAGTCTCGCAGGATTCGTCTCAAAGTGTCGTATGCAACAGGTACGGAACAGGGAGAATCTTATATATGACCTGTTTCATTGATTTATCCTGATATCAAATCTTTTCTTTCCTTCTTGAATAGATCTTTCAAATTGTTTCTAAAGGAAGAAACAACTGCATATTGGTATAGGGTTATTGAATGCAAAACGTTGTTTTTGGAATCATATTATAATCCATTAACATATGAAGCAATCCGCATACCATATTTGGCTTCCTATGGTGATTGCAAAACCAGTAACTAATGTATGTTTTCACTTTTCCAAGTCTCACTCAAGTTGTACTGAATCGCAAGATTTGAGAAGGTCCAATAGTACATAATTTTATCCCTATCTAATAGAGAAATTGTTTTCAATAGGCTTACATATAATGCAAAGTAAGTCTAACTAGTATATTAATCCAAACTACATGAAAATAGTAGTCATAAGCTTCATATAGGTGCCTTTACAAGCAGCATACTTCCTCAAAATCAATGGTCAATGAGAATGTATTATGGAGACTCAATCTAACCATTTTATTCCGCAATACAATCTATCTGTATCCGAATCATCTGCAGTGAAAATTCCTCAAACAACTTCAATTGCTCAAGGGACTCTTCAACCCACATCTTCACCAACTGTGCAAAAGTTTCCTGCACTGGGTCAACAAGAAAGCATCCTCCATCCGCAACAACAGGTCTTTACCTGCCTCAGCAACTCCGGTAATGTTCCGTTACACATCAATCTCTTGGTCGATCTTATCAAATCATGCAGGCTAATGTCTTCCACGTTACAAGGAAGTAGAAGGCTGAGGTCATGTTTCCGAATTTACAAATGCACAGATCCAATTCTTCGCCATCCAAATACGTCATCACCCTGTTTTGCAGCCTTTGTTGGTGACATGCCCTTCTGTCCATTTAAGCAAATCCATGAATTTACTTACCCATTTCCCAAACCTGTAAAGTGGAAGCCATTTGGAACAATAAAACAAGATGAATCTACCGTATTACAAGCGCATTTAAACATGGAAGAATCTACAACAACAATAACAACTTAATAAAACTCCTTACACACAGAATATTGAGAAGTCTACTATCACGCAGCCTTACACTACAAGAAAAAGACAAATTAGCGACGGAAAATAAATCGTAGCCAATTAGCGACGGAATTTCTATTTCCGTAGCTAAAAACGACTTAAAAAAGTCATTTAGCGACGGTTATAATTTCCGTCGCTAAATTTGGAGGGAAAAAATTCCGCCAAATTTAGGGACGGAATTTAGGGACGGAAAATTTTCCGTCGGTAATTATAATGAAATTAGCGACGGAAAACT
>JAOSBM010000006.1:294884-313819 GCA_027568955.1 Erythroxylum tenue
GTCAGGCTTTGTAGAAATTTTAAAACCAGGAAGTAGAATCTACCTGTGAGAAAGTTCAAATTCTCCCATCTTGTAAGGTGTTAGTAATGGGATTGGTGATGCCTCCATGTTAATCATAACCTTACTATCTTAATCTTCCTTCTGCACCATAAAGCTATTGCAATTGTAGGTAGAAAGACTTTTCCCCTTCCTCTCCTTATCACAACTTACGTTTTGGTATCATTTGTTGACAAAACACTTCTTCCTCTCCTTATCACAAGTTACTTTTTGGTATCATTTCTGACAAAACACTTACTTTCTTCACTCAAACTTGTGGTGCACCTTGAACTACGGAGAGCTTAGATGCTCATATTTGAAATTGGCTCAGCCCAGCTTAATTTAGAATTAGATTTTTTTTTTGAAACGTTATCACGTGTGCTCAGCGCATATTATTCATATCTAAAGATAAAACGCTATATAGAAAATGTGGCGGACATACCGTTCATTCAAGACTAGACATAGAATCGACTGCCGTAGTTATTTTATGAGCAACCTGATTCGCTGATCTCTTAACAAAAGCAGTGGAAATAAGCTGATGCTCGTTAAGAAGAGCTTTACAATCTTCAAATAATCATCGACAAATAAGAAGGAAAGTTATGCGTGGATGTCAAGAATTGAGTAATTATTTGACAATCCGTTTTCACGCAAATAGGAACAAAAGAGAGGCTTTTGATCTAGCTTAGAGCTTCCCGAAAGCATAATACTTCACTGATCTGAGGATCCCTCCACCCCGGTAAAACCATTAACTTGCCTGCACAGTTTAGCCCTTTGCAATCCCGGATCACCATTCCTACTGACTAACCTTTTAAATCTTTAACAATTCAGTTCAAAAGATTATTTTTTAAAAAACTGAAATATTTATTAAATATCATTTAAATATCCATCTATTAGTCACATAAGTAAAAATTAAAATTTTGAACTAAATTACTAAGATTTTAAGGGATCGGTTACTTAATTGAAAATTTTAAAAATTTGGTCGTTAAATTAAGAAAATCTCAAAAAAAATTGAACGCTTTCGAATTGTTTATCACATCTAAAGTTATCCAATTAAGTTTGATTTGATTAAAATTAAATTTGAGCTCAAATTATATCACTGCAATTAATAAAACTGATCGAGGCTTATTTAAATTGGTTTAGATCGAGAAAGTTCAAACTCAATCCAACAAATAAAAATAAGCTTTTTAGACATTTAAATCTTAAAGAATTGAGATACATCCCGATTATTTAGTATTCTTATTTTATACTTTTATAAATAATTGTAGGGAACAATATATTTATATGATATAAAATATATTTAGTTTCGAAAAAAATATTTAAAATATGTATGATGTAGAAAGCTTCTTCAATATTAATGAATTAATTAACAATATTTTATATAAAAGTGCTTCAAAATTATTATAATTTTATAATTCTAAATAGTAAAAATTGAAAAATATCCCTATCTAATATTCACAAAGTTCCAAGTTTTGAATATTAAAAACCACAAATTTTTAATATGTTAAAAGTAAGATATTATGTTTAGAGATGGCAATAGTGCAGGCCTGAGCCCTGCCCAGACCAATTTTTTTAATTAAAAGTATAAAATGGCATAGTTTTGTTTATGATAGTTAGGTCAAACTTGCACAACCCAAACTCGTCCAATTGGACCCAAAAATGGGCCCGAGCTATGGCAAACGCCCTATCAATCTAGAACTAACTTTTTGACTTTGATTCAGCCCGGTCCTAGGCCCAATTGCCACCCTAATTATGTTAAACTTGGTCCATGGGTTTAATGTGAATTTTGATCTTCTTAAGGGCCCAACGAATTAGGCTTTAAATGGCAAAGGCAATGTTTCAATCACAATACTGTAAAAGCAAGTGAGCGGGACAGATTAGTTCAGCAATCTTTGAGCACGCAGTTCGCCAGCTGTTCGACGAAAGTTCTGTGACGCGTTGGATTGGAGTTTCCTGCTTCTGTGAGGATGACTTGACGAAATTCGAATTGTGGGTTCGTTTTGGGATTGTCTAGAAAAACATGGACTGCAAGTTCTTGATCGTTTGTTCTGAGGCTATTGTTGTGCCATTGGAGAGAAAGTATGGAGGTGGGAGAGGGATCGTGAGCTTGATGGGTCATTCAAGTACGAGAATCCATTACAAGCAGCTACCCAAGAACCTTCGTAACGCGCAACGTTCGAAGCTACCTCCAGACTTTGGGGTTAACTTGTTCCTGAAAAAACCAACCACTGAGGAAGATCCAGAGTCAAATGAACATTGTGATGATGTTCTTGAAGAGGAACAAGGAGGAGGAAAGGGATGTGATGGTGAAGGTGAAGAAAGGTCCGATCTTGAATGGGAGTCAGATGAGATTGAGGCAATATCGTGTCTTTTTCAAGGGAGAATTCCTCAAAAGCCTGGGAAATTAAGCAGAGAACGACCTCTTCCTCTTCCTTTACCTCACAAGATCAGACCTTTGGGACTTCCAAGTCCAAAGAAACAAGTGAAAATGGCTTCTCCGGGGATAGTTTCTTCACGATCATCAATATCGAAGCAAGTTTATAAGAACCCAACTTTTCTTGTAAACTTAGCCAAAAAGATTAAGCTTCTTCATCCAGATCAAGATGTGTCTGCTCTTTTGGATGATTGTGCTCGTTTTTTCCGTAAAGGGTCATTGTCTTTGACGATTCGAGAGTTGGGTCATATGGGACTCCCTGAGAGAGCTTTGCAGACCTTTTGTTGGGTTCAGAAGCAGCCTCATCTTTTCCCAGATGACAGGATTTTGTGTTCTACAGTTGAGGTCCTGGCAAGGAATCATGAGCTGAAAGTGCCATTCGATTTGCAGAAACTCACTACTGTAACTAGTCGGGGTGTGATTGAAGCTATGGTTAGAGGGTTCATTCGAGGAGGAGATTTAAAGCTTGCTTGGAAGCTTCTCTTTGCTGCTAAGGGTTGTAAGAGAATATTAGATGCTGGTGTATATGCCAAATTGGTCTTGGAACTTGGAAAAAATCCTGATAAACACTTTCTGGCAGAAGTCTTATTGAATGATCTTGCAGAAAGGGAAGATCTCAATTTGACCCAACAGGACTGTACTGCTGTTATGAAAGTATGCGTTAAACTTGGAAAATTTGACATTGTAGAGAGTCTGTTTAACTGGTTTAAACAATCCGGTTCCGAACCAAGTGTGGTTATGTACACTACCGTGATCCACAGCCGCTTTTCTGCTAAGGAATATAGGGAAGCTTTAGCTGTAGTTTGGGAAATGGAGGCTTCAAATTGTCTGTTCGACCTCCCGGCTTATCGCGTGGTTATGAAACTTTTTGTTGCTTTGAATGATCTACCAAGAGCTGTTAGGTACTTTTCAAAACTCAAGGATGCAGGTTTCTCTCCAACGTACGATGTATACAAGAACTTGGCTACACTTTACATGGTTTCTGGGAGGCTGGCAAAGTGTAGGCAGATATTTAAGGAGGCAGAAATGGCAGGATTCGAGTTAGACAAAGCGATAAGGTCACAATTGTTGTTGTTGGAAACAGAAACTCAATGAGTATCTAGTCTATGGTGTCTGTTCTTTAAATATTTTTAATGCTTGAGGTGATGCTTAGTATATTTTATAGATCTCTCCACTGACACCAACTTGATTTTGACAAAATGTATGAAGCAAGCAGTTCAAGTGAACCTGCACATATTATACATAGAAATCTCTTTCTCAGGACTGTTGCTGATGAGTTTCATTTACTGGATTTGGGCTTCACCTTCTGAAATATGGTAATTCACTGTCTGCTCCTTCCAAATACCGTCCTCAAGGTAGGTTTCCAAGTAGCTTATTCGTCCATTTGATCTTATGCTTAGTGCAACACTGCTTCTTGTACCGTAAAGCCCCTGCAAGTTCATCGAAACAATAGCTGACGTGAAAAGCGTAACATCAAAATATGATCTTGACCTAAAATTATGTACCAGTGGGGTGTCCACTTCAACGAATATGGAGCTCAGTTTATGTTCCCAGTCAGTAGAACAAATTCCAGGCAGCATGTTTCTCTCAGCTTTAATTGTGTCTCTCATCAGTTTCTTAAGCATCTCCCTTATTGGCAGATCTGATTCACCATATTCATTTAGCATTGCCTCAAAATTCATCTTCAATCTCTGTGCCTGGAGAAGAAGCGCGTAGACTACAGGATTAGTTCATATAGCTCCATATCATTTTATGGAAGTAAATAATTGTGGGATGGTCATCACCTTATGCCAAGGAGCATCGAGTTTGGCATTTGAAAGCACATGAATCCCAGGAGAAACCTCTTGAACAACAATAGATTCACCTTTTGGTCTGTTTGAGAAGTATACCATCTTCTTGGAAGTAATGTCTGCTAATATCAGATTGAACCCATTGTACTCTTGAGCCCTTTTCAGCAGCAACTTTGCAAATTCCTCGGGACTCTTTTTGCTCTGCAAGTCACAATGGAAAAGGAAATTCAATAATTAGAGTTCTCAGCTATAGTAGGCATCACGATAGTGGGGCTGCGGCTGCCGGATGATGGAATTTACTCATGTTCTGTGCAGCTCGATCTCGCAGCATTAAAAAAAAGATGCATATATATACCTCCAGGAAAAGAACTGGCAGTTCACCACGACTTCTAGCTTCAGGAATATTGTGGAGCTCCAACACATTAGTAAGCACTGCAATTCTTCCATCCCTTGAACAACCCATCCATGTCCCTCCGGCCAACGTGTCCCTCCCGGCAAGTATGTCTCGACCATTCCACCACGCGACGGGCTCACTAGGCCTGTAAAAAGATACCTCAAAAAGGCATCAACTTTGCATCTTCCTACCAAACCCCATTGGACACAAAACAGAACACAAACAGAGTTAACATCACTTGCCTGCAATGGAACTCGTCTCTGTTTTGGAAGAGAAGCAGAGGGTAGAGTGGATGAGCTTGCCAAATGAAAACAGCTATGCACATAGTTACAGAACTGAAAGGTACTACTCTTTCAACATTCTGATTAAAACATTTATAGATGATCCTGGAACATTGGAACTGGCGGCAAAAACTGCCCATTAAAGAAAAACTTCGGCTTCAGACATGAATTACGTGTGAAAGGAAAAGTGTTGGGTTCAGACAAAACCAGGGGGAAGGGAGGAACTAACATGGCACGTTGTTTCTAACTATATATAGATTATGTTCTGTGTTCGATAATCCTATGTTGGAAGATGACGACAGGCTGCGATTCACCTGCATGTCAATCCACACGTGTACAGTTGTTTGATTCTGATTTGATTGGCAGAAAAAGAATAAGAAAAGACGACAGAAACTTGAGATGTTTTCAACTTTGTTTACTCTTTGAACTCCACTTCATCCTTATCCAGACGTTAATGGATATATCAGATAAAAAAACCAAATCCAGTGGGAAGGAAAACAGGGGAAGGTCCCTAATTTTGGTGCATTCCTCCACAGAGTACCATTTAGTATGGTGGCAGGAAAACATGCCAGGTATAGGTTGACCAGGCTCCTATTCAATTTTTAAAAAAAATTCAGGCCTCGGGTTGAGTTTAGGTTCGGATTATTCAAGGTCGGGTTCGGATTATTCAGGCCCGACCCGATGCTTAACAAATAATAACAATATAACATCGTTTTGAAGTTTAATTTCTGTAAGATAATTCTGGTCCTACCTGACTCATTATCATCCCTAATTTACTCATAATCAAGAATTTAAATAGATAAAATTCAAGATGTGGGTTAAATTCAAATTTTCGAATAAAGTTTGGTTCGATTGAAGTGATCAGACTCATTAAAAAGGTAATATTACATTAAATTAATTTAAAATATTTTATTAAATAAGTGAGACAAAATAATTTATAACCATAAAATAGAGTTTATATTTAAGTTGGATATATTCTTATTTAAAAAATATCAATGTCATATTGAATTATAAAAAATCATTTCTTATATTAATACTCACATGATAACACATGAATTTGCACATTCTATGTTGGCTTACATACAGAGTCTAGGAAAATTCAGTACGATCTTATCCTTAACTAATAGAGATGTTTTCTAATGATTCGACTTATTTATATCTAACAATTACAACAAAATAACTGTTAGTATAAATTTAGCTGAAGGGCAGAGTTTGAAAAAACCTAGTAGTACACAGTCTTACTCCTAACTAGTAGAGAAGTTATTTATTTCTAGCAATTATATATTAAAATAATAATATTACAATAATAATAAGTTAGTTGGAGAGATTTAACTAAATATAATAAAATTGGATTTAAGAATATTTGAAATTAATATTAAAAAACCTAAAAGTGTTGTTAATATTAAATGTAAGATAATTAGTTTCAAAAAAAAATGTAAGATAATTTCCAAATGGTGGTTTGGTTTGTTATAGGAAAAATGAAGAAACAAAGCAACCGAATAACAGCTCACGTGCTTCACCCACCCAAATCACGTGACAAAGCGACAACGCGCGATATTAGGCGGTGCGTACGAGCCGAATATGGTACCAAACCCATTCTCTCACTTCTCTTCTTAAATACAAATAAATAAATAATAAATAAATATATAAATATAAATATAAATAAAAAATGAAAATAAAAAGTTCTGTTTGGAGAGAGAGAGAAAGGAAAAGAATCAAAAAGGAAAATAAGAAAGAAAGAAAGGAAGAAGAAGAAGAAGAAGAAGAAGAAGGAATGGGAGACATAGGTACAAGAACAATGACGAGAAAGAAGAAGAAGAAGAAGAAGGGACGTCCTTCTTTATTAGACCTCCAAAAACGCTCTCTCAAAGAACAACAACAACGACTTCTACTTCTTCAAAACCCTAATTCCCAAACCCGATCCGCTCGCCGAAACCCTAATTCCGACGACGACGACGACGACGACGAACGCATTGAGAAGAAGCATAAGCTATTGCTTGGATTGAATTCTCACCTTAATCATCACCATTACTCGAGTCATGATGATTTATACGGCTTTGATAATCTCGAGGCCGCTGTCAAGAGGCGTAAGATCACCGATGGATCTGATGATACGGTGATTGAACAACTCTTTATTTCTTCATTTTTTTACTTTCTTTCTTCCTCTCAATCGATCCATCATTCACTCAATCAAAGGTTTTGAAAAAGAAAGGATTAGTTTTTTTATTCTCCTATTTTTGGAATTTTATGTCTCGAGAGAGGAACACTGTGCCTTTTTAATAATTGTTTTTTTTTATGGGAGATTTATAAATTGGACTTGGCGCGACTTTTGAAGCTTTGGTTGTGGATCGAAATGAGTGGGTCGATATCTTTGACCAGGAAGAGCATGTTATTAATAACGACTCTTTTGGGGAAAAATCTAGGGATTGGTGGTGGGTTTCTGATTTTGGGGGATTTTACTGCAATTGAATATTTTATTCTTCTAAGATTCAGAGAGAACAGAGCACAATAGATCTTCTTGTCTGAAAAAGCTTGGATTTGTCTTTTTCTTTAGTTGTTATTACTCAGATAATTACTCTGATTGTACTTTCTCCACTTTTACTGTGGCTTTCCCCAATTGTGTCTTCAATGATCATAGAAGATAGATGCTGACATCTGGTTTTCGCTTTTCTTTTTTTTTCCTTTCTGGTTGTTGGGACAATTTACAGAGTTTCATGTTTTGGACTCATCTTGTTGCAGGTTGGAAAGGCTGTGAAAGCGACAGATACGCTTCATGGTATCGATCAAAAACTCAAAATTCAATGAAAAGGGACTTCCGGGAATTTAAGAAAAATAAAAAAGAGTTTATTCAAAATCATTAATTAAGTACTATTCCAACTTGTGGTTTTGACTACAGGGTCACCGGTGGAACCTGGACCCACACCACCTTTGCCTGACAAAAAGTTGTTGATCTTCATTCTTGACAGGCTTCAAAAGTTGGTTGCTGCTTTGGCTTCTTGAATTCATTTCCTTTTTATCTTATCCTTTTCACTTTGTCGTCTCGATTGTTTCATTTATTGGTTGCTTTGTGTTGGGTTATGATTGGTTATTTGAACTTTCTTCTTTCAGGAAGGACACTTATGGGGTGTTTTCTGAGCCGGTGGATCCAGAAGAGGTGCATTTTATACATATCGAGTATGTTGTTTATGCCAGTGATAGAGATTTGATGTTGAATTGATTTTTCACAGCTTCCTGACTACCATGACATTGTTGAGCAACCCATGGATTTTGCTACTGTGAGAAAGAAGCTAGATGACGGAGCATATGGCAACTTGGAACAGTTTGAGGTTGGTGTATGAATTTACTGTATTACCTGCATAGATTAAATCATCTTCTTGTAAGATAGTAGAGCATTAGTGACCTTTTCTGTATCTGCACTGGTGATGAGAAAACCTCGAAACTTCTGCATCTTGTTTCCAATGTCTACAGTGATTGATTATAACAGCAATGTGCTAATTTGATTAAAAAGTTGCTGCAGTAATATTCGATAACAATAACTCTGGACGCTGGTTGATTGTTCAGATTTTGTCTAGTTGATTATAAAATGCTGGAATATTGAAAAAATACCATTGTGAATTTGGGGTTAGTATACATCAAGTATCAGATATAAGAGGGTTTTTAGCAGGAGAATAAGAAGCTAGGGGCGACAATTCTCCACTGTTATATTTTTGGTGAGAACACGTGGCCTTCTGTACCACTGATTTAGGGATAATATGGATACATTATTTCTAAAGGAGCTGCCCATTATAGGTAGTTGTCAAAAGGCAAAGAATATATTGTTCCTGAATGATGCAATGATTGTGAGAATGATATAATTTTGTATAAAGCAACTTCAAATGGGAAATGCCAGATTGTTAGATTCTGTTTAATTCTCTTCACTGGTGTCATAGTTGATATGTTATCGGATTTATGTAAAAGGCAGTTTCTTACTTTTTTATCAAACTGTGAGAGTGGTGGAAGTCAATTTCCTGGACTTTCATTTATAGATATTATGTATGACAATGACATTATTTTACTGAAATTGAGTCAAGATTTGCTTCTTGGGTGCAGAAAGATGTTTTTCTCATATGTTCAAACGCGATGCAGTATAATTCTCCAGATACTATTTACTTCCGTCAGGTTTGGCTGATTTTCAAGTCTGTTATGATTTCTAGAAAACATCTTGCTTTATTAGGAAACTGTGGTTCTTTTCATAGGCACGAACCATTCAAGAGTTGGCAAAGAAAGACTTTGAAAATTTGAGGCAAGATAGCGATGATGGTGAACCACGACCCAAAGTTGTTAGGAGAGGCAGGCCACCCGGGAAGTCGAAGAAATCACTTGAAAAGTCGCCTATTGACCGCATTGCCTCTGAAATTTCCTCAGATGCAAGTCCTGCTACTGCAGGAGATAATGCCAGTATGTTGAACGGTTACAATCTCAGGAAAACGACTACATCCAAAAATCAACCATCTGAGACATCCTTCAGGGCATCTTACCTGACTCATAGCAATGAAACATATGCTAGCTGGTTGTCTGAGTGGGAAAACGAATTCCCAGGTTTGTAATTTGAATCGACTTATTAAATTCCAATCCATCATATACTTGTATTATTTGTGAAGCATATTCACATTGCCTCTTATTATACAGTGAATTTCCATTTTCCTTTTGTTCTGCAGCTTCTGTCCTGAAGGCTGTACTCAAATATGGGAAAAAACCCTATGCAGTGGATGAGAATAGGCGTAACACCTATAAGCAGCCAGCAACTTCCATGTTTGAACCATCTGTCTTCGCACCCTTTGAAGGAGAATTGAAACAACTAATGGTGGTATGTAAAAGGAAACTTTTATTGATTCATAAAATTTCGGTTTCTCCCTAAATGGAAGACAATTCTTTCTTTTGGTGAATGAATAACTGCATAATTACTCCAGTAATAGTGTTAATTCTGATTGAATATCAGTATGCTATCAATATTGCTTTCAAAAGTGTCACCATAGGATGCAGAGTTTGGAGAGAGTGCTATCTGTTGGGGAAATACATGGGGCAGCTGCTCTTAATACTTGTATCAACTAAATGGTTGCAAGCTCAAGACTCTTGCCATTTTACGTAGCAAGTAATGTATGTTTTTCGTTTGGGTTCTTTCTAACCTTTCTGTCTCTTGCTTTAATATGCATCAGGTAGGTTTAAACTCAGAACATGGATATGCTAGAAGCTTATCTCGATTCGCTGCAGATCTTGGGCCTGTTGCTTGGAAATTTGCCTCAAAAAAAATCCAGAGTGTGTTGCCTGTGGATATTGAGTTTGGTCGTGGGTGGGTTGGAGAGCATAATTCAGTTGAAGGACAGCATTTTTCTGTACTTGATCAGCAGAGATCTCAGGATACTTCTGCGTTGGATAGTCATAAGAGTAACCTTCAACCTTTAAACGTTTCTTGTCCCAACTCTCTGGCCACGAGCAGGGATGACATGGCGGAAACGGTTAGTGGATTAAGTTCACCTTCTGAACGTTCATCACTGAATACGAACATCACTCTAGGTGGTATAAATCATGTGCCTTCCTTTCCCAATCAGCAAAACCTTATGATTACCTCTGACGTCAATGGTTTGGGTTGTGGATTTGGAAACAAGTTTTCAACTCAAATGGGGATTGCGAGATCGAGGACACCTCAAGGTTTCGGCATTGCCTCATCATGCAATAGTACACTCTCCTCAGCACCTGGGAATTATTTTACTAAGAGCAGTCACAAATCATCCGAAACTTCAAATGGATTATTTCCCTCCGGGATTTCATCAACGATGCATTCTGGTACCGAGTCACATGTATTACTCAATGTAGGGCTTGGTGGCAATTTATCTTGGCAGGGATTCCTTCCGCACCATCTACAAGATTCACTTCCCTGTGCACCGGACTTGAACGTTGGGTTCTTGGCTCCAAGTTCACCTGCTTCCGGCATGCCAATCGGTTCACCACAACATCCAGATTTAGCTTTACAACTCTGAGGATGATTAGGGCATTTGATTCTGTCAGACCTGGTGTGGTCTGATCCAATTTCCAGGTTTGATACTTGTCTAGCAGAGGATGAGGAGTTCATAATCTGGCAAGAGAAGTTTCTGCTTAGGGGATAGCTTGCTGAATTATTATTCAGCAGAATTTAGCGGAAGATTTTGTACAGATTAAAGTTCCTGTACTTTTAGATCAAAAACCACAGGTTCATAGTACGAATCATTGGAATTCTGGATAGTTATGCAATGATATAGTAGGTCTTCAAAAGGTTAGCATTATTTGCATATTGAATTACTGACCAATTTTTTGTATTTAGAATCTCAGCAGCTCATTTTTTTCCCAGTATGTCTTCTTTGTCCTACTTGGATATGGATGTGTACAGCTCATTTTTGCACACACTAGCTTCGTCAGGATACAGGGATGGCAAAACCTGACTGGCCCGCCTAGCCCGGCCTGACTCATATTCAACCAGCAAAACCGGTTTTGACATATTTGGATCAGGTTAGAACTTAAATTTTAATTATTTTTAGGATTTTCGAGCAGGGTTTTAAGTTTAGACTTTAGACTTCACTATCCTACTTAGTCTTGAGTTTGAGCTATAGAAAGATCGAGTCTTAAGGTTTGTGTTCCGACTTGACTGCATGAACGAGCACTTGATCATTAACATTGACACAACCTTTCATTGTGGTATATCTGGCAATAAGTTGGGCTACATTGAGCCGAGTTTGATCGAACCCAGCCTTACTCAATTTTTTAAATTTAAAATTCAAAAAATGATGCAACATCTTCTTGAAACGTTTCAAGCCTTGGACCGGACTGGGTAGGACAGTCCGAGTTTGATTTCAGCCCGAAATTCAAATTTAAAAAATAAAAACTAAGACCATGACCAAGACGAACTTCGGTCAAACTAAGACGTTGACAATCAGGTCACAGAATTGTCGGGACCTTCTTGTCGATTGGGCCAAATTACATAAGACAAGCTTATCCGTAACCTATTTGTCTTGTTTCTTATTTTAAGAATAATATGCCCTGAGCGTACACGCCAACGTTTCAAAAAAAAAAAACTTATGCTTATCTTAATTTAACTACCTGAATCCGTGAGCTTATCTCCGTTTATTAGATGAAACTATACATGTGATCATACTTTTATATTGTAATGATAAATTGCTTCGAAATGATTTGATTAGGAATGATCATGAATCGGGTTAGACTCGTTCTCTGAATTCTAGACTCGTTCTCTAAATTCTAAATCTGAACTTCAAATTTAATCTTAAAAACTTGAATAAATTTATATCCAAGCCCGATAATCAGTTTTGGGCTTGGGCTAATATGCCAAGCTGGAAATCCTAAATTTAATGCCCATTAAATTAGAATAAAGACGAAAGATTTTTTAAAATAAAAATAGTAAGCTATTAATGAAAGTACAATTAGTGAGAAATTGTTGGATCACAATTAGGGATATTAATTTTGGCCCGAAATAATCAGGCTGTGGGTCAAAACAGTTTGGCCTGATTGGGTATGGGTCGGGTTATTACTCGACCAAAACAACAAAAATAATATCGATTTGTATTTTTTAATAGAAAATAAGAATAGACCGCCGCTTTTACTCAAAAAAAAAAAAAAAAAAAAAGACCGCCGCTCTATCGACATTCCTAATCACAGTTAGATTTCAAATAAAACGAGAGTCTGAAGTGTTCACGTTACAAGGGCCTTTTTAACATGTTTTGACTTCACATAAGAGGTGGTCTTGAGATTAAGAGGTGGATGGTTTACACGAGTAAACGTAATACAAATGAGAATAAATATTATTATTATAATTATAATTGTTTGTTAAGAGAAAAAAATGATTGTTATTATTAATAGTGGTTGGTTTGTAAAAAATATTGAGAAATAAAATTTTATTATATTTTAATTAATTATATTATAACTAATTAATTAATTAATTATAATTATATTTTAATTAATTATATTGTAATTAATTAATTATAATACTTTAATTTATTAACGAATTATATTTTAATTAATTATATTGTAATTAATTACATTTTAATTAATTAATTAATTACAATATTTTAATTAGTGAATGAATTATATTTTGATTAGTTATCATGTAATTTATTAGTTATAATGTAATCAATCAATTAATTAAAATATAAGTAATGAAATCAATTAATTCATTACTTATATTTTAATTAATTGATTGATTACATTATAATTAATTAATTGTATTTAATTAATTATTATTTAAAATATTTTATAAAAAAGAGTCACTACTAAGGAATGAGTTCAATTCCTCTACTAAGGGGATGCTTGGTTCACATAAGGTAATGGGAATGATAATGAGAATGAATATAGTGAGGAATGAGAATGGATATAATCATTATAATTATGATGGTTGGTTAAAATGAAAGAATGATTACCATTGTCATTGATAGTGATTGATTTATAAAAAATATTGTAATTAATTAATTACAAAATGAATTATATTTTAATTAATGAATGAATTATATTTTAATTAATTAATTACAAAATGAATTATATTTTAATTAATTAATGAATTACATTTTAATTAATTACAATATTTTAATTAATGAATGAAGTATTCCTAAAAGTACGAGGGTTCCTAAAAGTATAATATCAAACTATTACTCCTATAATAATAATCAACAACCAACCACTCACTTTTTATTTCTTACCCATTGACTCCTTCCCAAATCCATCAACCAAGCACCTCCTAAATCTAAGTTTGTTTTTCATGGATTTAGAGAGTATGATTTGCAATTTGTAATTACTTAACCCTCCATTTGAGACAATTTAATTCAAATTTAATAAATTAAATTTAAATTTAGTTTGAATTTAAATTAAAAAAATTAATTCAAAATCTGATTTAAAATTTGAAATTAATGACTAAAGTTCTGAACCGACCAACTTTTAAAATTTTCAATTAGATTACTTTAATAACTCTTATTATTAAAAAGTAATTAATTTATTGATTCATCAGCCAATTTTTATAAATTAATAAGTTATTATAAGCTAAAATAAATTATTAAATTTTTATTTAATATTTTTTAATTAAAATTAAAATTCTAAATAAGATAATATTTTTCGATAATATTTTAAATTCTTTAAAATGTTATTATTTTTTTAAAACGTAAATTCAATTCGGACATAATAAACCCCCCGAAAATACCTTAATTTTGATCTAAAATATATCAACAAACATTAGTGAATAGACAAGAAGAAGATCAAAACGTACCCTTGACTACAATCTTCTTTTTACACACAATTGCCATATAAATACAATACAAAGAAATGTCAATCTTGTCGACTAATCTCAAAATTAGTTATATACGATCATAATTACCATAAATTACAATGATAATCCGAATCGGATGATCGTAATATTGTTGTCGTGTGGTTGTAATAATCCAAATTGCAAAGAAATTCACCTTTGCCATGCCATTCCGTGCCCTGAACCCGTTTGGTTACGGAACCATTTCTGGGTCATTACCTTCAACCGATCATCTCTAACCTCACAGAACCTGTGTTCCCAACCATCTGGCTCAACTGGGTCGAACCCTAAACCCGGTGTCCTATCCTTAGACATAGGGTTCAAAGCTCTCATCCAATCCACCACGTACGTCGACACCCTTCGTCGGAACTTGGCCTTGAACTCCGACCAAGCTTGGTACTTGTAATGATTCACAACACCCGTTTCTAAACTCAATTGCTTCCCCCTGTACCCTCTCTTCAATCTAAAATGGTGTATCGCATTAAGCAACGAATCGTCTATGGCATCTATCAAGACTATAGACTTGTGTCTGTTAGCAGATATCCTCCGGCAAGTGTACCCTTGTGTCACGCCTTGTTGTGGATGCGACCGTTGATTCGACGGCCCGAACTCGTTACACCTGATTGAAACTTGACCCACCTGAGATCCTTTCGGTATCAGAGACATCAACATGTGATCGGAGGGTTCTGATGAGCTTGCCCATGAAGGTGACAACACGAATTCATCGACGTCTACGTACATCATCCAAGTGCATGAGTGATTCGCGTACAGAGCCGCATGAGAGAACCCAGCTTCTTGTGTCTTCGGCCATACCCAAGTCACAATTTCTACGTTATAACCTTCTCTGATCAGCTCCTCCACGGCGGCGCTCAGCCCGTCGTCGCTGTCGTTGTCGTAAAGTATGAACCTGTCAACACCGATTGTGGAGTGGTACATAACCCACTCTCGAAGGAACTTCGCTGCATTATAAATCATAGTAGCAGCGCACATTTGTAATTTTCTCTCTTGATTTAATATCCTACGCCGGGGGGTGTAGTACGCCACAGTGGGGACCACTGAACTCTCTCGAGGAATTTCGAGGGAGACTTTGACTTTGAAAGGGAACGTCTCGTCGTCCTCGGCTCCGTCGTGACGGAACGCCGTTAAGTTCGGGTGTCGACACCGGAACAGCTCCTGTGCGGAGCTTGTCACCTCGGTTCTCACGGCGGTGCTGCCGTTAACGTGGCGAAACAAGCATTTGAAATCCTGAGGCGACCTGTTCACGCCTTGACGATTGTTGACTCCTTTGACGAACAGAACGACGTCGTCCTCCGTTGAGAAAGACTCGTACGCTAGGAAGTTCCACTTCATCAACTCTTTATTCGTCTCCGCCGCTGAAGCCGGCGATGATCCTCTATGGGATGACCTCCTTATCTCAGGAGACAAGTACGGCCTGCTCCGGCGATTCCTCTTCGGGAACTCACACTTGAACGTTGACTGATTCGTTGAAGGCAAAACCGCGGCAAATCTCGCCGGAGAAGTCTCCCCGTTCGGATACCAGCAAATGAAATTCTCACTCGTCGTCACCGGAGTAGCATCAGCGACGATCACCAGAACCTCCCAATCAGGGAACAAAATGGAGACAGAATCAACATATGAGTACTCCAGTACAGAATCGTTACGATATCGATCAGGGAGCTCTTCCTGAATAGCGTGAACCAAAGAACCGCCATGTCTGACCAAAGGATTGAAGAGGTCGGAAACGTAGACAGGGCTTCGAGTGGAGTAGAGACAGAAAGAAACGAATATGAAAACGGAAATGAAGGCAGTGAGAGTCGTCATGGATGCGCTACGACTCATGGTTTCTGGTAGAAGATTGATAATCGGAGAGAGTGGAGTTCCGCCGCTAGGGCCGCCGTGGAGGACTGAATAGGTGGAATGAGACTTCATGGCTTGACCTATAAGAGCAGCCAGTCCAGAAGGACGTACGTAACGTGACGAGCATGAAATATATGAAGTAAACGAGAGAGGAGTGTTTGGGTACAGGATTGAACTGGTTCTTGACTCGGATAAGTAAGATTTAGAAGAGAGGTGCTTACGTAGATTTCAGGAAACTACAAAATACCAATAAATAAATAAAGCATATATTACTTTTTTTTGTCAACTATATATATATATGCGACTATACTTGTTTTTAGTTATGGAATTATTTGTAAAAAATTAAGTAGATAAAATTAGGGTCATAAATGGTAAGGTCGGGATTAGGTTAGCTATGATTCTAACTCGATTCAATTTTCTTACATACGATTCGAATTTACTAATCTTACTTTAAACTACATCGTTAAAAAGAAATTATTTTGTAAATTTTGTATTCTAAAATTTGATTAATTTGAGTTTGATTCGTTAATTTTAACCGAGTTGAGTATTTTGTGTTATTTTATTAATTTTAAAAAAATAATTATTTTTTGAAGTTATTTAAAAAGTATTTTATAATATTAAAGTGCAAATGACTTTTTATTAAATTTATTTTTAATCATTTGAGTATTAAATAGTTTCCTTTTATTTTTTTTGTTTAATCTTTATATAAAAGAATTTATTTATATTTTGTATTATCATTATTTGTGTTATATATGGTCTATCGTAAATATTTTCTCGATTTGGTAAAAGTAAAACCACGTATTATTACACTGTTTTAGACTTCGCATTTTTACGAGATTCTTATCAAGTGTCGTTGTTGTTGTTATGTTGGTTTACGCATAACATAGTTGACAACTACAATTAGTTAATTTATACTTCTCAACAAAAAGAATGGGAAAGAAATTAAGACATAATGCCCACTAATTGGCCTATCATCCAAATGACAAGATTGGAACTAATATTTATTTTATATTTAAACATGATAATATTATATTTGATAAAATAAATCGGATTAAATAATATATTTATTTTGTAATTTCTCCTCGAAAGGTTTGTAAAAATAAATATCGAAAATGTTTTTCAAGTAATTTTAAAAATATATATAATTACAAAATTTTAAAATGCCCATTTTGTCCAAATCATGATGAATAAGTTCGAGCTAAATTAGCACATACGAAGCAGCCAGATGATAATGTGACGATTGAGACAAGACTGGATTCAATTTGATGTGATGTTAAGATAAGGATATACGTCGCTGTCCGCTGTCGTATTGCGACATCAGTTCCGTAAGCTTATTGTCTTCTTCATGATGGCTTCGGGCCGGGGAGGGAGGGGAAGTCAATTTTGGTTGCTTTCAGGACGTTCTCTGTAACTTTTATTATTATTATTATTTTAGAATATTTTAAATTTTAAGTTTAATAAACATTTAATAATTAATAATGATTTTGTAAAAATGAGTAGTTCATATTGTTATGAATGGAAGGGTGGTGTGATGGATAGAGTGCATCTAAAGTATAGGTATCTCTCCAAACTCGTGGGGATAGGAAACGAATATACGAAGTAACAACCTATAGGACTCTCTTCAACTTCCATTGCACACAAACTTATATGCTTTGATATGCATAATTTAATAAATTAACAATTTAAATAGTATATATATATATATGATTTTTAATATGTTTTTTATGTAATATGTAGTACAGATCTTATTACGTATATAAGATTATCATGAAAAATTAAAAACGAAAGAAATACGAAATACCTGATTTCGGTTTTATCTTTGATTTCGATGTCGTTTTTGAGCTTCAAACGAACACGAATTTCCTAGGACTTTTATGGAAAGTGTTTCCTGATACGAGATTTAGGTCCTTTTACAGTTTTCTCAAAACGTAAGATCTCTTAATGCCGGTCAGATAATCGTTATGCTAACGATTGATATGAGCAACTACAAAAGATCTTAACCTTTATATATAGCTTTTATATCGGGCATTCCCATCACAAGGCTGATATGGATCATGTTCACACTAATTGGGATCTATTTTTCATCTAGACTTAGATCCATTGATTTGGATCATTTATAGGGCTACTTTATTATCTTTATCTGGATTAAATTAAATAACTTAACTGATAATTTATTGAAAAATCGGAAAATACAATTAACAGTTGTCTAACTTTATGAGAAAGGATAAAATTGTCCAACATTTTAAATAATCATTTTTTAAAAAATTATTAAGCGAATTTATCAAATTGTTATATATTAAATTGAAATTTTCTTGATAATTTAATAAGTATATATATGTGTATCCCTTAATTGTTTCAAAAGTTATCACATGGATGTGCTTTTTTGATTTATGTTTTTTAAGCTTATATACTTCCATGAATCAAAGCTTGATGATGAACGAGTGTTCTTGGGCTCAAATCTTAAGTTGAATCCTGGTTCTGCCGGATTCTGACTGAACTGTGCGTTGTCGTTTGGATCCATGAGTCAACTGTTCTCCATTGTGACTTCGACGAAGAGAACCCTACAAAACAAAGAAAGGCACGTCGGGATTTGTGTCCCGATTAGCCCCTCCAACGCTCAAGTAAGTCTTTTGGTGAAAGTGAGATCGCTGTAAACAAGGAGAAACTAGGGTTATGATTGTACGTATCCCCATTATGCTGAAATCATACCTTATATATAAGATGCATGTTAGGGTTAGGTTTTCACGTAGACTCCGACCTCTGCATGGGAGGTCTTCTTCGGCTAATGGGCTATGGAGAACGTGGATCGGGCTTGGGCTCAACATCTTTGATG
>JAOSBM010000006.1:330775-356919 GCA_027568955.1 Erythroxylum tenue
GTGTGACGTCATAATTATGCAATAATTATATTTAATTATATATAATATTAATAATATTAAAAATACAAAAATATACCCAAAAAAATAAAAAATTAATTGTCGGACCGGTTGGACCGGACTGGTTCGACCGGTTTAGACTGGGTCAATTAAAAACTGATTTTTTAAAGTAAATCGGATAGAATAGCTGACCGGTCCGGTCCAATTTCCAAAACACACTACAAAGTGATCAAAATCACAACTATAAAGTCTTATTAGCAACAATTAATAATACTCACTAAATGTTTCGCTGAAACGTAAAATTTAAAAAAGACTCTGTTTGGTTGGATTTATACTAGTAGAGTTTTTGTCAGTAAAATTTTTTTTTTCTATGAATCTTTTATTAAAAGAACTTTTATAAGAAGTTAGTTAACCGTTTGACTGTCATTTAAATTTTTTTTTTGAAAGAGCTTCGTATAGTTGACTGTTTGACAACATAAAAATAAAAAGTATTTTTAATTTTAACTATATTTTATTTTATAATAAAAATAATTTATGCATATAAATATTATTTAAAGTATATTAAACAATATGCAAAGCACAATTTATTAATTACAAAACAACTGCGCAAAAGATTAAAGATGACGAGTTTGCAAGATAAATGTGAAGATGAATTTGTGGATATTGTAGGAATTATTTGTAAATTGATCTGAAAAATTTACCCAAAAAAATTATTTGAGACGTTTTTTTGAAAATCTCCAAATTTGAGCTTCTTAAAAAGTTGTATTTTGGCTATAAAAAAAATTATATCTATTCAAAAAGTATTTTTTTATGCTACGGTCAAACACCCATTAAAAAAAGACTTTTATGATAAAAAAAAGTACTTATTAATTTTTCAAAAGTCAATTCAAACAGCTAACTTAATCAGTTAATATATATATTATTTCTTCTTAAGGGCTCTATGCCATATTTTGGCTCTTTAGATGCTTAAACCATGACAAAACACCAAAAAGAATAAATAACTTGTTTAAAAATTAAACTATCTTCCACAAATTTAGATACTTTTTCACAACAAGCACTCAAAACGACAACGTATCCGTTGATTAATCCAACAATATTATTAGACGTCACCCACTAAACTCCAAACTTAGAAGAACAGAAGTAGAATCCTATGTGTGTAAATAAATTAAGCTGACCTTAAGATAATTAATCATGATTAGTAAACAAACCAATGAATGACACCTTCGACGTGTCGCTTTCGTTTACCAACTGACACTCTTTAAGCTTATTATTGCGAGTTGGGAAGAACAAGCTATCCAAAACCAAAACGGCAAAAACCCCTGACCGTCTGTCAGTGCAGTGCAGGAGACAGTAAGATACGACCTGTCGCTAACTTCACACAATCCAACACTAAGAACCTCAGCACAAACATATATATATATATATATATATTACACATGTAATAGGAGTTAATTACACGAATCCAATCTCGAATATTAGTAAGTTGTTGTTATTTGTTATTAAAATTTTGAATCAGTACGTGACCTTATCCCAAATTAATTAAGAGACTGTTTCTGACAGATTATTAGTCAGAACTTATATACTGAAGGAAAAAATTATTAGTATAGCTAATTATGATAATAAATAAAGTAAAATATTTAGAATTATTATTATTTTTTTACCTTTATTTTTTAAAAATTACTATTTTTATTATTCTAAATTATTTAATTATCGCATTATTTATTTGTGATATTCAATTGTTTTTATCTTTTTTATTTTAAAAAATATATTATTAAAATTTTTCGGGTTTATCATTATTTTTAATGATTTGATATCACATGATTTGATTTTTTTTTGTTTTTTTTGGTATTTTCTCATTCTTTTTAATTAAAAAATTTCTTAACCAAATAACAACAACAACCCACTAATATTCAAGGTGTGAGAAAGTACAATAGTATGTAACCTTAATCTTAACTAAGAGAGATATCGTTTATGATATCAGTTAAAACTTAGATTCGGAAGTATAAAAAATCTATTAGTATAATTAATTATGATAAGAAATAAAGTAAAATATTTAGTATGATTATTTTTATTTTTACTTTTTATGATTCTAAATTATTTAATTATCACATTATTTGTTTTTGATATTCAATTAAAATTTTTTAATCTTTTTTTTATTTTAAATAATATAATATTAAAAATTTTAAAATTTAATATAACATTGAAAATTAATGAGGGAGTTGTTAAAGAACATTATAAAACAAATAATGAATTTTAAAATGTAAAAATAAAATAAAAATTAAATGGACAAAAGAATTTACTCTAATTAATCCTTTTTAATTTTGACTAAGGAGAATTTGAAAAATATGTATTAATCTTTACTTAATATTTACAAAGTTATTTTTAATATATTAAAATATAGTAATGTATTTCTAAAACTCTTATATACATATAGATGCAAAATAAAATATGAATATCAAAATGTTAGGAATTTAATTAATTTTTTAATTTTTATAAATAAAAATATACTTCAATATTACTTTCTATTAAATTGATGAAGACAATATATTCACATTAAAAATTAATTTTATTTTCAAAAAAATGTTGAAAAGTTAAAATCTCATTTAACTTTTTATAAAAATATTAAAAGTCAAAATTTTAAAAATTATATTTCGATCACAGCCTCCAAAGTTGGACAACAAAGATACCTAAATAAGCAATGGGAACGCTACAAACGTGTGATATTACTACTTTAACCTTTACTTTATTCCCTTAAAATTAAGCCGCATAAGTTAATAATACGCTTGGCGTGGTGGGCGAGGTGAAGGGCTTTTACGTAAAATGACTGTATCATCTCCCGCATTGACCAAATAGGTATAAATTCAGGATCTGTGGGCTCTTCTCATCATCATTTCTTACTATACAGAGTGCAACTGTTCATCACTCGATCGCCCTCTCAGTTTAATTAATCCGAACTCCTTTTTAATTATATCTCTTGTTCCTTTCACGTTAGTGATCGCTGACGCTCGTCGGAGTTCCTGCAATGACGTCTCCGTGCCGGACATTAGAGCTTAAGATCTTCGCGATTCTTTTGTTGCAGGTAAGATCATTTTCTTTGTCCTTCCTTTCTTTTTGTGCTCTTGCCTTCTGTTTTTGTTCTTTCAGTGATTACTGTTCAGTTTGTTCTTATCAAGCAGTACCAATCACGAAGTCTTTTCCAGTCGAGATTTGTGGAATATATTCTCTCCGTGATCTTCGTTTTCTCTTTTTGTCTGTTTGGCCGGTTGTTGTTCATTGATGTATAAGTCTGATTCTCGATATATTAACTCCACTGTTTTTTTGCGTTTGGTTGTTGAGAAAGTTCAGGAAAGTGTAGGGAAAATCTTTACGAAATTTTCTCCCCTTTGATTCTTAAAGAACTACTGATTTTAGAGTTCAACGCATGAGTAAAGGAGGAAAGAATATAGGACTCACATTCTTCACTTTACGAATCTTCTTGATCTTTTATTATTTCTTGCTTCATCATGCTCTTTTGTTTTGTTGTAATAATAAATGAATAATCATCATTACTCTTAATTATCTTCTTTATTATCTTTTTTTTGCGACCTTTTTAACTCTCCGACAAGCTTCTTCCGTATAATCCTATTATCTGTCCGTTACTCCGTTTACATCTATAATTCCTTTTTTTCAAGCGTTTTTGCCAGTGAAAAATCATACATTCTAGAACACAGGAGTCACGTCACGAAATCCAAATGACTGACATGTCCTCAATCCCGCGCGATGAATAATTTTTTTAATTAAAAGTTAAAAACCGACAAAGCAACCGAAAGAACAAAGAGAGGGTAGTATGGGAAGTAAATGTAAGTTTCCCTTGGGTAGGTACCCACCCACTATGCGTGCGTGTAGGCACTCAGGTAGCGGGCAATTTAGAGCGTACCGAAAAGCGCGCATCTCCCTCCAGTCTTAGTATCTGTATTTAATGGAAGAATCTTTATACTGGTTCAGTCTGCTCTGGTGGGCGACGTAACCATCAACCCCCATCCTGCCATCCACCATCTTCATTACTTCATTCGCACTCGGGCGTTACTCCCTCGAATTCGGTACCCTCTTCTCGCTTTATTTATAGAATCGCAGACGCAAAGTCACATTTGCAGTTGCGAGTCACTTGCTATCATGGAGCTGTCATGGAGGAGGAGGAGGAAGATCAGGATAGATGTTCTGTCATGGTTTTCTCTGTTGAAGGCAAGATAGCTCTTCGCATTCTATGACGACGCCTCTCTCTAGCTATCTATGTTCATCGAGCATTCCCTGCTCCCCATTTTGTCTCTGTTGTTTGTCAATATTTTTTTATTTGTTTATGTATTCAAAATTTAGTAATTGAATTCCATGAGCGTCAGTGTATGAGCTACTTGAAGGCTAAAAAGGAAACGAGCATAGCAGACTTGTTTTCTTAAGCTTCATTTTGTTTTCTCCTTAGTCTCTATAATTTGAGATGTCTGATGGACATCCAAAAAAATGCATATCTAATTCTTGATTTTCTTTATATCGACTGTTATCTAAAGCACAGAAAATTTTAGCGCCAAGTATGTACTAGTTAATTGACTAGATTGTTCTTTTGGTTGAATATTGTTGAAGTTTGATTTCTTTCTATGTGCAGGTCTTGTTCCTTGTATCTTTAGCTTCCGCGGAGAGGTCTGGCACTCGATTGCTTTTGGCAGCCAATGACACTTCTGGGTAGAACATGCTGCCTCTGTTTCTCTTTTATTCTTTTATGTTTTGTTGATAGGCTAAAAGACGCAAGCTCAACTAAATTTATATAAATCGTTTGCCATATTAGCTCTTAATTATTTCCCCTCCATCTGATTCTTTAGGACGAGGCATTCTGAAGGATATTGTTCAATGTATAGCATCTGTGGTAAACGAGATGATGGAAAACCATTGAACTGTCCATATAGTGGCCCTGCTATAAAGGTATGAACTTTGGGAGAGTTTATAGTCCTTTTATCTTTTCCTTTTCGCCTGCAATGTATTCTTATCATGAAATTCCTCCGGGCTTTCTCTTGCGATGAGCTCTGTACTCGTAAAGTTCATTTGGTGGGATCGTCTTCCGTTAATTCCATGCTCTCGTCTGTGCATGAATTGTTCTTCCTTAACTGTTTTTTGTGCGATATAGCGGACATGCTTTCTATTTGTTTCTCCTTATTTTTCATAAACAGGATATAAACGCTTGAGCTTGGGCAGTTTTAAGTTGCAATCTTCTAAGTAGCAACTTTTTTTTTTCCATGCTTCTCAGCCAGATGCTCTGCTTTCACAAAAAATTCAAAGTTTGTGCCCAACAATTACTGGCAATGTCTGTTGCACAGAAACTCAATTTGATAACCTTCGATCAAATGTCCAGCAAGTAAGTTTTCCATGAAGTTGCTCTTGTTCTCTGGCGTTGCTTTAATTTTAATATATGTATGTATCTGTTTCACAGGCAATTCCTTTCCTTGTTGGCTGTCCAGCATGCTTGAGAAACTTCTTAAATCTGTTTTGTGAGCTCTCCTGCTCTCCAAATCAGAGTTTGTTTATCAACGTGACTTCCAGTTCCCAGGTTGGAGCCTAATCCTGTTACTGCAAATGTAACTTTATTGCAATGACTTACACTTTGAATTATTGAGTTTATTTAGTGGTAGTTTCTGCATTTCATGGAGACAGTTGTAGTGTTGCTTAATGTTGACGAGTTTGAATATGTAAAATTTCACTTGTGGTATCATATTTTCTTTTCAGGTTCAAAACAATTCGACTGTGGATGGGATTGATTTTTATGTAACTGATGCTTTTGGTGAAGGGTTATATGACTCTTGCAAGGATGTAAAGTTCGGGACCATGAATACCAGAGCTCTCAACTTTATTGGTGCAGGTGCTCAAAATTTTAGAGGTAAACCCTACTTCTAAAATCTTGCTGTCTCTCTTGTGCACGTGATACAGGGGCACAAGTGTATGCAATGCAAGAACAAATGCTTGTGCACACTGAACTACACACTCACACCTTATTCCTCAGTTCTATTAATTCTTTTTGGTGAAAACCCATGTGGATGCTTATTCAATCATGAAGGATATTTTCCCTGATAATTTGAACCAATATAAGAATCATTCATGATAAGACAACTTGTCAAGTGATAAAATCCTCAATATTAACTCCATCAATTATGAATGTGGTTCCGTGGCCAGCAGGTAATCTGTTACTTAGGAGAAGATTCTAGTCAGAGTTTTACTTTTCAGAGGCCTGCATGACAAGTTTCTTTATATAGCTTGAACATGTGTTTGATTGCTTGACCGCTTGTAATAGTTTGTACGACAAAATCAGCTGTATTTCATTTTACATATTAGTTGCTCTTTCATATGCCGATTGCATGTGTAACTGTCCCTTTTGTTTTAATAATTTTGAGTGATTATCCCATGATTACTTCTTGCAGATTGGTTTGCATTTATTGGAAGGCGAGCTGCTCCAAGTCTGCCAGGCTCACCTTATGCCATCGCATTCAAGTCTACTGCTCCCGAGTCATCCGGAATGAGACCAATGAATGTAACTGCCTATTCCTGCTCTGATTTTTCGCTTGGCTGCTCTTGTGGTGATTGCCCTTCATCTTCTGCATGTACAAATAAAGTTCCATCTACTGAACATGCGGGGGGGTCCTGTCGAGTGAGAATTGGATCTCTCAAGGTGAGGGTGATGAATTAGAGGAATTTTAGTATACAGTTATATCAAATAATCTGTACTGATTGGGTGAGCATACCGGGTGAATATGCGTCTTTGCATTGTTAATACTTCTATTATTATGTGGTTTACTTATTGCAGATATCATATCAAATCTTGATCACTGCAGGCCAAATGCATCGACTTTACCCTCACAATCCTCTACATTGTATTGATTTCCATGTTTCTTGGTTGGGGTCTCTTTCAACGAAAAAGAGAAAGGAAACAAAGTTCTACGATGAAGCCACTATCAAATAACATTGATTCAAGTGAAATCCATTCTAGTATTGGGCATAAGAGTCTCCCTCTGCAGGTACTGATTATAATTGATAAAGTGCAAAGAAAATTACAGTGATTGAATTTGTTTTTTGTTTGCCATTTTTGAAACCTTTGCATTTGGTTTATAACTGAAAATGTCGGCTCACAAGTGCTTGGTATATTGTTTCCTCTGTTAACAAGATTGAAATATTCTCCTATTGTGGTTTTGTTTCCTACCCTTCTTTTGATAATTATCAGGTACATGAAAATCCTCCTCCAATTGGAAACATGGTTCAGCTCTCAGTTGTACAAGGATATATGTCAAAGTTTTACAGGTCTCTCCTGAAGTCATCATTGCTTGGATCAGTCTGAGTGTATGGTGAATCACCTTTTTGGTTTCTTTATGTGCAGGAGATATGGAACATGGGTTGCTAGGAATCCAATCCTTGTATTAAGCTTGTCGTTGGCTGCAGTTCTTCTACTATGTTTAGGTCTTATTCGTTTCAAGGTGGAGACAAGGCCTCAGAAGGTATCATTTGACACCTGAATTGCGTTTCAGCATTATGGGCTTTAAGAACATATTCTGTTGGTTTATGCTATTTATTTTCTATTGTTTAAATTCCCATCGGGTATTATTGTGGTATTTATTCTTATTTCTTTTCTTACAAGTCTTTTAAATGCTAATAAACATAACGTTTTAGCTCTGGGTAGGGCCAGGGAGTAGAGCTGCTGAAGAAAAACAATTTTTTGACAGCCATCTAGCCCCTTTCTACAGAATTGAGCAGGTTCTACTCATGTTATTATTATATATTTGTATCTTTATTTTTTCCATGTCATGATTTTGTGTTGGCTAGACATTGCTTCTCTTATAAAGACAGTTTGTAGACTAAGAAATAGAACATTGGAAGCTTTACGAAGGCTACACATCCTTTCTGTTTGTTACTATAGGAAATTGGAAAGCAATAGAATGACTTATCAGTTAATACTGCAACACCCTCTTAATTGTTGCACTTTGCTTTTGAATTTTCTTACAGTGAAGTAAAGAAATCAATTGTAATAAGCCTTTTGTCTGCATTTTTTCCTTAGGCTCGTGAGTATTGTTTGGACGTTAACAAATATCCATCGACATATTTCGGTTGCTTTTGTTGCATCCACTTTTAGGCCATTGTATTTCGTTACATAGATGATTACCTACTGATTTGACGTAGCTCAATTGTTTCCCTCATACATTATTATTAGTGGAACTAATATTAACTATTGTCCAGTTGATTATAGCAACTGTTCCAGATGGGGACAGGAATTCACCAAGTATTATGACAGAAGACAATGTTAAGTTACTCTTTGACGTACAAAAGAAGGTACTCGTGATGTTCTAAGCCTTTCCTGAAATATTTGTTGTATGTCCAATATGTGTTTCATTGTAACTAGGAACTTCTATTTATTGCTTTTTAAGTTTTTCCTTTTCCTTGGTCAATGAGATACGGCTTGGAATTTGCATTTAAACAGTATTCGTTTTTGACAGGTTGATGGAATCCGTGCAAATTATTCTGGTTCAATGATAGCTTTGACTGATATTTGCTTGAAACCACTTGACCAAAATTGTGGAACCCCAAAGTATTCTGCAGGTTGTTTGTTGCTCGCGTGTATTTGGGTATATGTCATGCGATTCAGTTGTATTAGAGTTAATATATGATTCATTTCTGGGTGATTTCTAAGTTTTTACTTGATCCATTCTTTATTTTTGCTCTTAGTAGGCATGCATATGTTAGGCACATTTGTTGCATAGTGTTCTATATTGCATCCATTTCCTGAACAACTTCTTCATTTGTACTGAGGTTCCAGTCGTTTAGTTTACATTCTGTTATTGCTCACTGAACTGGTACCTAGTCAATTAAATGCCTTTATTTTTCTGCATCATATTTTTATTCTATATCTTCGAAATGCCTTAGATTCAGGGCCATGGACCCGTTTAAATTGTGACTAACATAACTGACATCTCTCTCTCTCTCTCTGTGGTTCATAGTATTTCCAAATGAATCCTCAAAATTATGAGAACAATGGGGGACTTGACCACGTGAAGTATTGTCTAGAGGTATATTTCTTGATCCTTGTATGGTCTCAAACTGATCTTGCTAGTGTTATAGGTTATCAAGCTTGACATGCAACTGTTTTTCAACTTAATATTCTGGTTAGGCCTGGCTGCAATCAAGCTACTGCACATGTATATAAGGTTGATTGCTACTGTGATGCAAGTGCATATTTTGATTGAACTTGGTTGTTGATCTTTAAAGTTATTCAGACATTGAAATTATTGATGTTGCTGGATTTCCAATATTGATATGAGAAGTGGATCTCATATTTAGTCAAATAAAATGTACTGGTGGCATTGACGGCTATTGTGATTCTTGTGAAAAATCTCCCCCACCACCATGCGTTCCTTTTTTTTATAAAATGGGCTGCCAGAGTAATCATGGGTATTATTGCAGCATTATACTTCTGCGGAATCGTGTCTTGGTGCCTTCAAAGGCCCTTTGGATCCTAGCACTGCCTTGGGAGGTTTCTCAGTGAACAATTACTCAGAGGTACCTTTTGATTTTCCAAATACCAGAATATTTATTAATATAAATCGAGTAATGCTGATATAGTTTCTGTAACAGGCCTCTGCATTTGTAATAACCTATCCAGTAAATAATGTGATGGATGGGGAAGGAAATGGAACTGCTAAAGCTGTTGCTTGGGAGAAGGCCTTTATCCAGTTGGCTAAGGTATGCTCGTCCTCACTAATTCTTAGGCGCTTAATTTGATCTACATTGTAAACTTTTAATTTTGGAGTTGGTTTAAAGATAATATTCACGATTACTAACAGGTTCATTGCGAATATTCCAACTTCTAACTAATTAACGTGTCCACAGATCAACATGTTACTTTATCATTATAAACTTGCTCTTTTATGTTTCAGGATGAATTATTGCCAATGGTGTTATCTAAAAATCTCACACTTTCATTTTCTTCGGAAAGCTCAATAGAGGAAGAATTAAAAAGAGAAAGCACCGCTGATGTCATAACAATATTGGTGATCTTTTCTCTCTTCTATTTTTGCAACGTACCTAGACATGAATTTTTCTTCGAAATCAGCTACTATAATAAGACCAATATTCAGTGGTGATAGCTGTCCTGGATGTGCAATGAAAAGGTTTCACTTTTGAGAGCCGGAAAAAATTTTGTACATACTCATCTAAGTTCCTAAAACACTACTTTTGGAGGCAAAATTATAAGTTGTAGAGATATTGTTCAATGATTTTGGAAAAGCTGAGTTTATAAAATCATATTTCTAAATTTTAAAACAGAGTCTAGTATTTCTTCCAATTTTGCAAATGCCACCGTTTACTTATGTTATTACTCCCTACCACCTGCTTTGTTTCAGATAAGCTATGTTGTTATGTTTGCCTACATATCCCTTACACTGGGTGATCCTCCTCGTTTATCTTCTTTTTACATTTCGTCCAAGGTATCTTCTACTTCTTGCTTTCAACTCTGCCTTTCAGTTGAAAGGACATGTCTTAAACACTTCCCTCTGATTGTAGCAGTCATCTGTATAACATATCTATTGAAATTTCAGGTGCTGCTTGGTCTCTGTGGAGTTGTGCTTGTTATGCTTTCTGTTCTGGGATCTGTAGGGTTTTTCAGTGCTATTGGAGTAAAATCTACACTAATTATCATTTAAGTCATTCCTTTTCTTGTATTGGCTGTAAGTTTGTTCTTCCATTCTGACTTAAAGATGATCAAGCTTGTGTATCATTTCTATTAATGAGGACAAAATTATCATAGTGAATTCTCGTCGCTGTTCATATTGGCTAAGGAAATTGGTTCAGTTTTAAGAAAGCTAGAATTAGCAGCACCATTCACTTGCTTTTGCAGAAATTGCATTTGTTAGTTTGTTGGCCATGCTAAATCTAATCCTCGTGCCTTCATTTTGACAATTTACTGTGCTTTATAGCAGACATTGTGATAATTGACTTCTTATGTGTGTTATAGAATCTCTTTAATTGTCAAGATTGATGCTGTTTCTCATATCAGGTTGGAGTCGACAACATGTGCATATTGGTGCATGCTGTTAAGCGACAACCATTGGAGTTGCCTCTAGAAGGAAGAATAAGCAACGCCCTTGTGGAAGTTGGACCATCCATAACACTGGCAAGTCTATCGGAGGTTTTAGCATTTGCAGTTGGAAGTTTTATTCCCATGCCAGCATGCCGTGTGTTCTCAATGTTTGCTGGTCAGTATTTTATACATTTTCCTAAAATAAAAATGAGTATTCTTTATTTCACTCTTTCCAAATTGTCACACCATTCTATGCCTTGGTTTGTTGCAGCACTGGCTGTTCTGTTAGACTTCCTCCTACAAGTTACAGCTTTTGTTGCATTAATAGTTTTTGACTTCTTGAGGGCAGAGGATAAGAGGGTTGATTGCTTTCCATGTCTAAAGGTTACTTCAACAAGCACGGACTCTGATAAAGGTATAACTATACTTTCCTAGTTTTATTGTCTTGATTCTTTAAATGCTTGCTAATCTATTTTGTTAACTAAACTATTTATCAATTCTGATTGGAAATATTTAATGTGAAACTAGGCACTTCTGGGAAAAGACCTGGATTACTGGCTCGTTATATGAAGGTTTCAAATCCTATCCTTAACTGAACCCTTGTGATGCAGAATGTAGTTGAATGTGTAGTAAAGATGATCGCGTGGCAAAAACCTAAAGATTTTCTCTTGAGATTGATAATGCACTCATATATGATTCTCTCTACTTTTCTTGATTGCAGTCTTCTTTTCCAATATCATTGTATTTCTAATCATGTTGGCATTTATTTTTGTTTCTTAGGAGGTTCATGCTCCGATACTTGGTCTTTGGGGGGTTAAGATAGTAGTCATTGCCATCTTTGTCGCATTTGCAATGGCTTGTATAGTGAGTTGCTGAGCGTTTTCTCTCTTTTATCTGTGGAATACTTTTTGCACGTCCTGAAGTTGCAATTTTTGAATTTCTGTGGTACATGCAGGCACTAACCACTAGGGTCGAACCTGGTTTGGAACAACAAATAGTTCTTCCAAAGGACTCTTATCTTCAGGTCCATTTTCCATAACATTTTGTAGCAGTGTTTGTAAGATATGTGATGCGTATCTAAAATGATGAGGCTGAATGTTTATTTGTTGTCTAGAGCTATTTTAAGGATCTAGCAGAGTACCTCAGAATTGGTCCCCCATTATATTTTGTCGTGAAGAACTACAACTACAGGTAATTCCTTGCTCTTTTGGCGTGTCCTTGTATAGTTTCAAATAATATTATATTAAGCTAGATATTTCTCGCTCTCTGCATCAAATGGGAAAGGATTTCCAACTATCTAGGATCTTCAAGTTATGTTTTTGCCCATAAGTCATAATGTTGATTTATGTTTTTTTTTTCTTTTAAATTGATGTGTACTGTACCCTGCAGCTCAGAATCAAGGCAGACAAATCAGTTGTGCTCCATTAGCCGATGTAATTCAGACTCACTTTTGAACGAGGTAAGGTGCACATCTGCTTTATAATTCGTCATCTTTTATGCCGAAACATTCACTATGACCCATTAAATAGTGCCGACCTGACATTAGGAATTTGGTTCTGTTATAAACAAAATTTTCCTTCTCATTCTTCATTGCTTTTTTGCTATTTTGTTTTTCTTTGCCCATTTGAATGCATAAAACCATGTTTTTAAATGTATTGCCTCTTTGTTTCCTTTAATATGCTTAGTCCACCTATGCATTGGAAGAATCAGATTCCTAAAAGAAAATATCTTATTATGGTTCATGGAAGAATCTTGTAGGGATTCAATGCATTACCTTCTGAATATCCTTCGTCACCTTGGTGCTGAGCAATATAAGTCTCTTTGCTAATCTATACTTCTTTGACTACAATTTTTTCTTCTTTTGCTTCTTGTAGATTGCGAGAGCATCCTTGTCTCCCAAATCCAGCTATATTGCTAAACCAGCTGCTTCATGGCTTGATGATTTTCTTGTATGGATGTCACCAGAGGCTTTTGGCTGTTGCCGGAAGTTCACAAATGGAACTTACTGTCCTCCCAATGATCAGGTGCTTAAATAATCGTTCTTGAACTACGATGTTGTTCACATCATTAGTACATATTCTTTATAGAATTACCTTCTCACTTTCAAGTGATAAGGTTATAACTTGATTTCTATCTTATCTATTGAGGATTACAAGAACTGAAATTGTGAATTATGTATAAGGCATCAATTGCACTGGAATTGGTTTGGCTTTCTTTAGTTTCTTTTTATATCTTGAACTTACATAAATCAGAATCTTGGAATAGACTTGTAGTTTAACAGCAATTATTCAGTTTCAGTCTGATATCCATATTTCACTAATGACACAAGTAAATTATAGCATGGCTAGCTGCATACTGCTTTTCTCTTATTGCTTGTTTTTGATAGAGGTTCTCATTTAGGGACACTGATGATGGTGATTATGTTTGTTAGATTATGGGCTTGCACCCTTTTCATTTCACTATTCTTCTGATGTATGCTGGTTATACTTGTACTGCCTACCTTTGAACATATTACAAGTTTGATCAGATTTTTGTCTTGTGTCCAGCCTCCTTGCTGCCCCTCTGGTAATTCTTGTGGGTTTGGTGGAGAATGCAAAGATTGTAACACGGTAATATATCTACTTACAATTCATACAAGTTGTCCGATTGATTGGTTCATATGAAGGAAGTTGCTTCTAGCACTTATAAAATTTTGTGATTTTTCAGTGCTTCCTTCACTCAGAATTGAATAATGGTCGTCCATCTACTACACAATTTAAGGAGAAACTCCCATGGTTCCTTAGTGCTCTGCCCTCTTCTGACTGTGCAAAAGGTGGCCATGGTGCTTACACTACTAGCGTGGACTTGAAAGGTTTGTTGAATTAGACACATACTCTGCTGATTGCATAAGTTTTGTTTCTTCATTGAAACCATAACTTTAATGAGTTCAGGGAAATTGTGTATGTGCACTATGAGATTGTAAATCTACTTTCTTCGCATACCCAATAGTGGTTTGACTGTAATTTGGGATCTTTTGTTTCTTCTTTTGTCATTAGACTATGAAAATGGTGTTGTTCAAGCATCATCGTTCCGTACCTATCATACACCTCTCCACAAGCAGGTTAGTGATTTCTGATATTGCTATGACATAGTTGCCTAGATACACATCCTTGTTACGCTGTTATGTCAAGCTCATAGCTAAGATCACTGCACTTGGTTATAGGTTGATTATGTAAATTCAATGAGGGCTGCTCGAGAGTTTAGTTCAAGGGTATCTAATTCTTTGAAGGTATGAATTCCTTTCTATCAGCATCTTTTGCCTGATATTTCTTTCTTTTGACGTATGCTTATTTTTATTGGTTCAGTTTTCTTGTCTTTTCACCACTCTTTTGGAAAGCAATAACTATTGCTTCTTTTGTCGTATTATAGCTGATTTTTTAGCACATTATTTACAGCATGAAAAGAGTGTTACTCCGATCAGTTGTTTTGCCAATGAATGGCTGCACAGTCTGATGATATTTTCTTCTCTTAATTGGCATTCCTTTTCTCTTGCAGATGGAGATCTTTCCATATTCAGTATTTTACATGTTTTTTGAACAATACCTTGATATATGGAAGACCGCATTGATCAATCTGGCTATAGCAATTGGTTAGTAACATAACTTTAAAGCTAGTGTGTTATTACGTTTTATCCAATCAAACAATTTCCAATGAAGTAGAAGAAACAGTATTCTTAAAGATGTTTATTATTGTGCATTTGTAAGAATTTGGTGCCTTCTAAAATCACACAAACTTCCTTGTGCGTTGGTTATCCTCTACTATGGTCTTCTACTCTCGCTCCCTTTTTCTCAGTGTTTACCTTTTGAATTTACACGCATCAAATTCTAGGCATTTCTACCTACAAAGAATTGATTGGATTTACTTGTTGTTTCCACAGGTGCTGTTTTTGTTGTTTGCCTGATTATCACATGTAGGTCAGTATTCGTTGGCCTTTTTACACTTTCCTTTTGCAAAAGTTACTGGCTGTTTTATTTTCTTTCAGGACGAGCTATGATCTGAAGATAGACTAGTGATTATTGTGTGTGTTTCCTGTTTCTTTTGCAGTTTGTGGAGTTCAGCGATCATTTTACTTATTTTGGTGATGATTGTTGTGGATATGATGGTATTAGTCCCTCCTTGATGATAGTTTACTGATTCTCCCTACGTGTTTTAGTTGTCTTACTCACAACCTGAGAGTCTCAACAGGGTGTGATGGCAATCCTGGGTATTCAACTCAATGCAATCTCTGTTGTTAACCTTGTCATGTCAGTGGGAATTGCTGTGGAGTTCTGTGTGCACATCACTCATGCTTTCATGGTTAGTATCACGATTTCTCTCGAGAATCTGATCATTTCATGCGAGTGATAAGTACAAATAGGATAATCAATCCTCTATCCCTCGTGCTGTATCTGGTCCATTCGAAGTTGATTGTGAAAAATGTTTTAGTCATGGTTTGGATGCTTTAGTTCCAAGATAGTAAAAGTCTATTGCATACTGCATTAACAAACTTTCTGAATCCCACATTGCAGGTAAGCAGCGGAACTAGAGACGAGAGAGTAAAGGATGCTCTGGGGACGATGGGGGCTTCTGTATTGAGGTTCTTTTCGTACCTCTGTTTTGATTGAACTGACTTCTACATGGATTCATGAATAAGACAATTTAGGATAAGCATGATTAAAACCTGATCTCAAGTATAATTTTCTTTATAGGAATTAAAATGGTTGGAAAATAAGTGAAATCCTACAGAAAAATAATTGCAAATATGAATTTCATCACAACAATTTTTTCTTTTGTGGTTTCTTTTTCTGCAGCGGAATTACATTAACAAAGCTAGTGGGCGTAATTGTTCTTTGCTTCTCCAGGACGGAAGTTTTTGTGGTGTGTGATCCTTTTACTTGAGTTATAATCACTCGCCCCTGAACACTTCTTTTCTCTGTTATATTCATCAACTCCTGTATATATGTTTCTGCAGGTTTATTATTTTCGAATGTATCTGGCCTTGGTCTTACTTGGTTCCTTGCACGGGTTGATATTTTTACCGGTAAGTTCCTTCAACTTTCCTCCCGCTAAGATCTCATTCTCTTCATTTATTATGCTTACATGATTATACAATCCAATAGCTACTCATTAGCTTTTTGGGATAAATAAGTTGGAATCACCCATAAATTTGATCTTTTTGCTGTTTCAATTTGTCATTTACTCTGTAGCATTGTTTTAGCTATCAAACAAATTTTGCCATATTTAATTAATTTTTCATCTATTTCTATCCAAAATGACATAATATTGAAAGTCCTAAATTGCTTTAAAGAATTAGTATTTAATCTTTTTTTATTTTAACATATTTATTTTTTGAAAAATATCATTTACTTTTTATAACATTATTTATCTATTAATAAAATCTCTAGATTTTGTCCATTTTATCCTAAATAATAATATTAAAATTCTTAAATTTTGTGGATGTATGTAACTATGATGTTAGGTTGGATCAGACTAAATTCGAACTGAAAATATGCAGCCTAAACTGGTTCGTATGGCACGTCCTGAACCTAAACGAGCTACCCAAGACGAATTTGTTTTATATAACATTGGAAAATTTTCTAAAGCGACAATGTTTTGATATTAAATTTTGTTTAAGTTTATCCAAAACGATGTCATTTTGATTAAGTAGTCGGGTTATTCGGACTTATCATGTTAGGTCTCGGGTTGTTCCTCGTGTTCAAACCTGCGCCAAAATTTGGTCAAATCGAGTTTGGTTCCTTAACTTTAAACCGGGTCTAAGTTTTAATACCATCCCTACATGTATCGCAACCTGCTGCAGTAGGAGAAGCTCATATCTTGAAATTAATGATAAAATACATGTTTGGAGTTGAAGGTCTGAGTATTCGTCGGGCTGAATCTTATTGCAGGTAGTGTTGAGCATGTTTGGTCCTCCTTCAAGATGTAAATTAGTCGAGAAACAAGAGGATCGGCCATCGGTGTCACTAAGGGGATCACAACAGAGTTCTGCATGATAAGACACTCTTTTACTAGGGTTGACTTAATCTTCCAGTTTCTTGATATTTTTAGAATTTTACTTACATGTACTCTTATATTTATATATATATATATCTGACACATGTATAATCCATCCAGTCTTTGGCTTAGAAAGAAAATATATACAAAAGAAGAAAAATGGTGAATTGTATATTAAGTTAAAGACTGGCGTGCCTGCCAATTTTCTTATAAATCTCATTGAGATTTACGTTTGAAGTCAGAAATTTTCACAGTAGTCTACTTGTGTTGTAGTGACTCTCGTACAATTGTAATGTAAAAGCATTATCAGCATTGGACAATGATTAACTTTGATATTAACTTTTTTAAAATTAAATATCAAAATGTCATCTTTATGAACAATCTGTTTGACTTCAATTATCATTTAGGTACTTGTATCATAAACAATCTTTTTGAAAATTACAATTTGATTTAAGCGTTTAGTGTTGGACAATTTTGTTTTTTCTCGTAAAGTTGGATAATTATTAATTGTATTTTTTAGTTTTTAAATAAAATGTTGGTTAAGTTACGTTATTTGATCCAGATAAAGATAATAAAGTGTTCCAATAAAAGATCCAGTAGGTCAAAGTTTGGGTTAAAAATAGATCCCAATTAGCGTAAACCGGACCCATATTAGCGTTATGATAGGAAAGTCTAATATGAAAGTTATATAAAAATTAATGTCTCCTGCAATTGCTCATATTAATCGTATGCATAAGGAATCTTTAACACATTAAGAGAGCTTACGTATTAAAAAAACTGTAGAAACTTAGCCCGTATCCCGAAGAGCACTTTTCATAAAAGGTTCCAGAAGATTTATGATCGTTTAAAGCTTGGAATCGACGTTAGAATCAGAGATGAAATTGAAATCATGTGTTCCGCATTACCTTCGTTTTTTAATTCTTTCATGCAAAATTCGGGGTGCGTAATAAGGTCTATATTACGTATTAAATTTAGATCAATACCTAAGTTTGAATCTAATTTAAAGATCGTTTCATTAAATTTAGGTTGAATCGGACTCATATTTTTATTACTACAATTGTTCCATAATAACTTGGAATTAGAGATGACAACAAACTAGACTTTAGATTCCAAAGGCTCGACATCGAGTTCAATTGGGACTAAATACTTAAGTTTGAGTTTAATCAAACATATTTTGACACGTTAACTTTGAGACGGCCTGACCTAATTTCCATAATTGATTGGATCATATAAAAAAGGTACATTTCTGCAACTTATAACTTGGAAGCCATTTCCACCTGCAGCCAACTTACTGTGACTTACTGCTATCTGAAACATTTTGTACAGGACCTATATATACAACGTTACACGGAACATAATGACATCTAAAGTACTGCCAACCTCATTGGAACAAACGGAGTTTCTTATAAGGATCTGGAAAGACCAACCCTTCCTGAAACATGGGGGGACACTTGAAGTAAGAGTTTAATCGTGTGATTCTGCAATGACTGGCATAGATCAATGCACTCCTCCAAATCATCATCACATGTAAGTAAGACCCATTCATTTTCATCATCCAAGTACTTCAGATCAAATCTACTTATGGCTTCTATATTAAATCGTCGTTCAATTTCTTTCCGTAGATCTTCGTAACCCCATTGCTTCGGCATTCGTAGCCGGATTTTCTCATTTCCGTATGTGATTTTCACCCTTTGAGCATCAGGTTTTTGAGATTGCAGCAGGTCACTGCTTTTGGGTAGAGGCGGTGGAAGATCACACAAATTGTGTTGTTCTGTGAGAGATACATGACTCTGAGATCTTACCAGTGGTTTTTGTTCTTTTCGACTCGAATCATGCAGGTTCGCATCACTTTCGACTCGAATCAACCCTCCGCTACCTGAAGTTTCTCTGACTGTAGGATATGATCCGCCAGCGGCAACGTTGACTGTGGAACATTGTTGCTGTGTCGCACTGGAGCAGGAATGGCTGGAATTGGAGCTCTGGCTGCATGATGAGGAAGGAGATTTTGGTGCTGTAGCTTGGGAGCTGATGATACCTACCTCTGGCTTACTTGACTGTGAACTTGTGAACTTGGGGAAGTTCGTATAAAATGAATCAACCTGAAAAGCTCCAGAGGCACCTTGGACTGAATCCATCACAAGTTGGAGTTTCTGCAACGAGTGTCCAACCTTCTTAATTTTTCGAGAAGGCCATCGTGTTATTCCGTGTTGCCGACATATGCGTTTCAGAGTTGTGGGGCAAACTGAAAATCATAGACAAAACAGAGAAGAATCAAGAATAGCAATGGGAATCTTGCTGGAGATAGATTTGCAAGCTTCAACCATGTAAAAAGTACCAAGTCCTGAGCAATAGCACATTCAAACTGAAACTGCGATTACCTTAAAGTACAAAACACAAACAACATAATGGAAGGAGAACCTAAACATTACCACCAATGCTCTTTGCAGCATCTTTTAAGCTACCGGAAAAATACTGCCGAAGAACTTGCAAGCCGATGGTTTTCTCTGCCTTGGTCCGTTTCTTCTCGGCGATTTTGTCAAGACTAGAAAAGCTGCCTTCAGTAAAATTAGCCTTTCCACATTCAGTACTAACTTTTTGACTATGACCTTTACCATGTTGCCTGCACTTCAAGGATTCCACACTGAACATTAATTCTTCTTCTTCATTATGATGCAATAAAAGAACAATCCTACCAACTGAAAGTTGAAACTCTATGGAAAGCCTTGCTTGGATGAATACCTTCCTGAATATGAATGTTTCTTCCTTGGCATCATTCTTGCAGTAGATCCGCCATTTGAAGGAGCAATCTCTTCAGTCACTACTGGTACGAGACTTTCCTCCTCTAGTTCTCTGTCTGTTACTACTCGTAAGGTCCGACACATCTTCCGTATAATAATCGATAGCGCATTAAGCATTTTCTTCTGTTCTTCAGGATCCCTGCAATCTGCAGGTAAGAAGAATTCCAGGACAAAGTCAGCTGCACCAGTTTGCACACTTCGCAGGCGAATTGCAACGGCAGCATGCAGTCCGAACATCATTGCATAGTGAGATAGAGGATACTCTATCTTTCCGAGTAGAGTTATGTCACTGGAGAAGCATGGTTGGTTAGTCATAAACGCTTGTCCAGCAACTCCTTGGCCTTTTAACAGGTGATGCTCAGAGCAGGCCTCGTGAAAGGGCTGGATACAAGGATCAGCTACATAACAAGCATGATCAACAGTAGAAACACATTGAGAGTAGTTCTCATCTGAATGTCGGCAGCCTTCCTTGCCTTGTTGGATGCATGAAACCCAAGTTTGAGCTAAGGGTAATCTATGTGTCTCACAGGCAGATCTCAGAACTTCTTGAATCTCAGGTAATGCAACTTGATAGGAATCATCAGATGCCTGAAGAGAAGAGTTTTTATCCATAATCAAAAACAGAAAATCGAGTTTTCAAAAAAAATTAATACTTTGTCTTATGTTTTGATTACCTTCACATTCTGTCTGCTTAAAATTTCTGAACTTCTCAGGTCAACGGCCTGCAAATGAAGTAAGTATTCTCTATCAAACTAAGTTGAACAAGGATCAAACCCCTTTCTGGACTCAATATTAGATCATCTGCAAAGCAACCTTATGGCATGTTCATTACTTGATGAATACGAAACTTTGTTCCATGTTCAACCTAAGTATATATATAAAGGTGATTCAACATAGAAGATGCATGCATGTAACAAAGGGGAAAATGTGTTCATCTGCAGAAAGAAATATTACTTTCTTGAAAATTTGTGAACCTTAAATATATCGATTACCTTTTGAGTTGCATTAGCTTGTTGCTATTTAGAACAAAGAAAATAAAATTTTCAGTTACTGTAATAACCAATTTCACTACACCACAGTGCAGAGGGAAGCATCCTGAATATTGTGAAAGAACAAACCTCTAGTGCCTTGCGAACGCTTTCAAGATCAGGACTGTACTTGATCTTCTGTGAAGTCATCACCACCTCAATAACACCTAAACAATTCCTGCTACCTTGTGCAAAGACAGGAAGCGCCAGACTTCCACGTACATCATGCTGTTGAGCATGATCCACACGTGGGTACTCGTCACTTCTGAAGAATCGGACATCAGGGCTCCACTCAGGAACCTTATCCAAGAAAACTCTACCAGGTAACCCCGCAAACTCCTTGGCATTCTCCTCAGCTGAAAACTGATAGTTAACAGATATGTCTCTATATCTTGCCAACTTCCGAGAGCTTGGATCCAGAGCAAATGGTTGGTCATGAGTAGTTAGAACACGTCGACCTTCTCTATTTACAGGGACCCATATTTGCACCAGGACATCTTTATCTACTGTGAAATCTTTGATGTACCTAATTGCCTTCATTAATCTCTCCGTTACAGATGTTCCAGGACCTGAATCTGCTCTTGGTTCAATCCACCATCTTGTACTTATCTGAGAATCTTCTGTTGCATTACTTTCCCATCTGCTAATACTAACAGCACTACAATCAAGTGATTGCGTGTTAGTAGTACATCTGTCTTTGGGAAATGATGACATCTGCTTGTCTTCGTGGTCGCTCTTTTGAGACGAACTAGAGTTTGAATCACAGTTGTTATTATTCTCTGAAGCAAACCAGGGAAATGATGGATCTGTTAAAGCAGCTGTATTTGAGGGACTAAGATTGATGAACTCAGACCCATCTGTTGCTTCCAACCAACATCCATCTAACAACAACTGATCCATGTAATCAAAGTCCATCGGCACACCAGCAGAACCACGCAGCATCGCCCCTGGTGATAAGGTACCATCTTCCATTACGATATTTTTTCAATACTCCTCTTGTCTATGCTAGATTGCAGAATCTCAGTATGGGGCACACTTATCTGAATTGCCCATAAAGTTCCCCAATCCAGAAAGAATTCAAGCCTTCTGTCTCCAGACCACAATCTGCCCAAATAGTTGCAACCTGATTAACACAATCCAATCCAATGCCTAAGATAACTGAAAGTGGAAAACCACTTGTTCTCATTTCTTTCTAATTCTCCATTGTGGGTGTTGATGAATACAGTGACTTCTTTGATCTAGGGCTTAAACCCAAGTATTAAATACTAAGAAGAATATGTATCTCTTTCCTGGGAAGCTAAAAGAAGTAGAAATCAGAAAGATCCCAAGCAACACAAACCAAGGAATAAGTCCCAGTATGAAAAAAACCACCCTTTGCATTCAAAAAAGAGAGAGAGAAGAAGAAGAAAAGCATGTCTAGAGAGAAAAAGAACTCAACTTTTGACAGATTCTTACAAGATAGTTCAAATCAACTATCTCACTTTCTTCAAGATTCTATATTCATCCCAGCTATGTACAGTAACCAAAAGCAAATCCAGCTATAAAACAGTAAAGAGATATATGCTTATATGGAGAAACACAGATTTCCACGATCTCTAACCACTTCAGTTCTCACTATAAGAAGAACCAAAGTTTCCAACAACCATAAGAAAAGGAAAAACAAAAAAGCTGAAAGCAGGGAACCAAAAAAGGAAAGAGATACAAAACTCACCATGAAAAGATTCTCGAAAATGATCAAAAGGGTACTTGTATTTTCTTCTATTTCTCTTGATTCAACATATATATATTTATATATATATATAACAAGAAATCTTCAGGCGGTGAAGGAGAAAACAACAGAGCAAACGGCCTGATAAATGCTTTGTTTAAGCTGTTCTTTGTCGCTGGTGGACTCAACTTACCTCCCCAACATAAACACTTCTCTTTTACTCCGTCATAGTAATTATCTGAGCCTGACCCTATCCTGGAAGGACACTTATGATTCCAAATTTATTGGTTTGAAGAGATTCTGCTTCCAAGCTTCCCGATACTCGGACCCCACATTTACCAACTTGCCATTTTTGGACTCGTGTGGTCTCGTCACTCTTCCTCCCACCAATATAAGGTCAACTACGTAGCAGAGGTCAGACAGAGAGAGAGCACTTAACGTGGAATCATGGAGTTAGTAGCAGTAAATTATAATAAAATATATATTTTTTTAAGATTTTAGTTTAAAAAAATAATATTCCTTATATATTGACATAAATTGATTCAAACAATGATAATAAAGAGGAGAGAGATGGAGTGGAATCTGTTCTTTTTTTCTTGAACCAGTTGGAAATGGAGATGACGTGAGTGTGCGTGTGCGTGTGCGTGTAGGTGTGTGCCACTTTCTGCATCCTTTATCATATGAAAATGTGTGAATGTGCTCTTCATCTCTTTGCCTGTCCTTATCAGTCTAGTTTAGACAAAAAACAGGGCCAAGTTGCACAGCTTGTGTACAAGTGACTTGCCCTTTTGTCTGATTGTTGTTAAAAATGTCAGCAATCTGGTAAATTTGACGAACCTTCGGGGAAGAAGATGATAGGTATCATTAAGTATATATATACACTAAACATGGACGAGAACAAAATTTCATCCCAAGGTCCGTTTTATGAACGACTCAGATTGTTCCACTTTATGCTCTTGGTCACGCCTGTGACTTAAATAGTTATAGTCGTAGCTCATGTTATTTTTTTTCTTACGTTTTGTTCCTACATACATGTTGGACACCGCTTGGTTCCGGAGTCCAACGCTTGCGAATACTATAATACTTAAGCGTGGTTTCTTGTAAATTCTTTAACCAATATATATTCCTCATCTTCAATTCATTTTCTTGCTCTGATACCATATATGTGTTGGATCCCACTTGATTCCGGAATCTAACTCTTGCTTAATCATAAACGTGGACCAAAAACATGAAATGCGATCTTCTTCATTTTATCATTACTCCTTATCTCTCTAGTTTAATCCAAATCAAAAATCATCTCATTCGGATAACTAGAGCAAAATTTATGGTTAAAACACTGAAGCATACTCTATCAACATATTTCATTACATTTTTCAGCTTTTAACTTCCAACCTTTCATATATAACCTTTCTTGTATCTAAATCATCTTTTCAATTTCATTTCAAATTCAAGAATTCCCCTTTTCTATACACATGAATAAATCACCAATAATTCCTCAATTAATCAAAAAATTCGGGGTCCAACACATATTATCATTCGACCACGAAATTTCATCCCACCGTCTGTTTCATGAATGGCTCGGATTATTCCCCTTTATACTCTTGGTCACGCTTTATTTATTTATTTTTCTTGCGTTCTGTTCCTAAATGCAAGTTACCATCTACTAAGGGCAAATGTACGACCACGCTTTTCTACATTTTGTACTATGATAGTTGAATAAAATATACAACATAATTTAAACAAATAGTAATAATTTTCACGTCTTAGTCCAAATGACATGAACTAATTTTAATTAATTTATTCAAAATAATGTATTTTTTAGTATAATTAATTTTTAAGAAATAAAATTTTCAATTCATAAACTAAAAAATAATATCATTTTAATTGATTTGGCCCAATCTTAACAAATTTTGAATTACTCAAAATTTTCTTTTATACTTAGATCATTCCTTTAAAATGCTTTGGAAATATAATATTTACTTTAAAGTTATTTTCATTGAAACTCATAATTAAGTATTAAGCTAATAATATATTTATTCATTTCCATTCTATATGCACCCCATGAATAAAATATGAGAAAACTGGTTGTGGCAAGTGTAGGTGAAGCTTGAGTTTTATGAGTTTCCTAAATTGGAAGTCATTCCTATTCCTTAGGTTGATAGTAAGATTTGTCAAATATAATATTATAAAAGGATAATAGATTCCAAATTGCTCAACTTGCTGAGTTTTTTAATTTAGTGTTAAACATTAGTTCTATTAATATTTTGCTGATTTGGCTAACGAATTATTATTTTTATAACATATAAGCTTTCACGTGAAAATTTAATTATCAATTAATCATCCACACAGATTAAAACACCCCAATTCGAGGTGCGAAAAAGGTTATGAATTGAGTATTCTAATCCATGTGAATGATTAGTTGACAATTAATTCACGTGAACAACACCTATATATTATGAACAAAAATAATTTCGTTAATCAAATCAATAAAATATTAACAACTATTATTAAAAACCGAATCGATTTGAGTACTTTAATTATAAAAACCTATTTTTCGGTCCAATTTACTTTAAAAACTCTAGTTGTTAAAAAGCGATCAAGTTATTAATTAATAGGTCGATTTTCGTAAACTAGTAGATTTTTATAAATCAAAATAAACTAATTAATTTTATTTAACAGTCTCTCTTTTCAATTAAACTTTAAATTAAGAATAGTCTTTTTCAATCTTATTTTAAATTCTTTAATTTATTTAATCTTTAACTAATTTTATGACGGTCTAATATCAGTTGAACTTTTCACTACAAGAAAAGCATGAATTAGCGACTGAAAATTACCGATGGCAAATATACTGTTGAAAATTACCGACGAAAAATCCATTTTCGTTGGTAAAATTGACAGGAAAATTTTCATTTAGAGACGATACTCATATCCGTAGCTAAATATGGAGGGAAGCAAAAATTAGCAACGGAAAATTAGCAACGGAAATATACCGTTGCAAATTACCGATAAAAAATGCCTTTCTGTTGGTAAAATTGACGGGAAAATTTTCGTTTAGCGGCGGTACTAATATCCGTAGCTAAATATGGAGGGAAATCATCCGGCAAATTTTGCGATGGACTTTAACGACGGAATAAGATTACCATCGATAAAGGATTTAGCGACGGTATAAGAGATTCGTCGGTAAAAAGGTGGGAATTATTGGATGAATAAAAAAATTTTGAGTTTACCTACGGAAATTTTCGTCGGTAAATTCTGTCGATAAAGGCTTTATCTACAGTATAAGAGATCCGTCGATAAAAAGCTGAAATTATTGGCAGAAACAAAAATTTTTGAGTTTACCTACGAAAATTCCTGTCGGTAAATTCTTTTTAAATATCAGTTCACCCGACATTTCTCCCCACCTACGTTTTCTTCTTCCTTCTTCTTGCGTCTCCTCTTCGGTTTTCTTCTCTCCAGTTTCTATGTTGTGGACTCCTTTTGCGCTCATCGGTGTTGTCTTCTCCGGC
>JAOSBM010000006.1:443229-472181 GCA_027568955.1 Erythroxylum tenue
GTGATGTTTGGTTTTGTTTGTTCTGTCTTGGGTGGCATCCATGTATCCTCCCAGGGGGTATTTGGGTGTTACAACTAGACACTTCAATATCTACAATTTGACTTTGATTAGTTAATAGTCATGTCCAAACGAGTTGTTTTAGCTAGTTTAGTGTCGTAGTTTCCCTGTATGCCTTTCGAGATCCCCCTGATCTAAAATTAATAGAAAATTTTTTAGTTGATCAAATTTTAAAATAAACTTAAAAGAATTTTAGACTTTAAAAAGATATTATTTTATTTAAATAATTTAATAATCAATTATTAAATTATTAAATAATTTGTCTAGTAGTATGCAGTATTACTCTTAATTAGTATAAAGACTGTTTTCAAATGACTCACATATAAAAGAGAGATAAGAAAAAAAAAAGGTGATGATAATAACAACAACAACAACAATAATGCAATATTGATATTATAATTTAATAAAATAAAATTTAAGTTTTAAAAAATATTTTTCTATAATAAGATATCTGAATTGGTATACACTCGTTAAAAAAATTATTAGATGCACATAATAATTTATAAATTATACGTTTTAAATAATTTGTCATTTTATTTAAATAATTTAATAATCAATTAATAAAAATGACGTCAATTTATTAAGTTAAACATGATAATATTGATTTTTCGAAAAAAGATATTATTTGAATTTTAATCGATCAAAATTTAAATTATCCAGCTAATCATATATTTAAATTACCAAAGTTAGTATAACTCATCCAACTTATCAAAGACGTTACTTTTGACTCGGTAAGTGCAGAAGCAGACTTTACGGATTAAACCACTGGAGACTTGACTTTTTGTCTGCTCATTTAATAGTTTGATGTGAATTTAATTTATTTAATTATAGTGACCTTTTGAGTTGGGTCACTAACTCACTATAATTAAAAAAAGGTCATTTGAAAGGACACTGATTAATAAATAGGTCCATCATATTTGTTATACTGGCAGAATCGTCGTGAAAAAGAACGGACGAGATTGAAAGTGGCCTGTGTTTAGTGGGATCAAATCTGCTGTGCCCGATTACACTGCCAATCCTTTGCTTGGGAATCGGGACCATCCATTCAGGTTCACCCCATGCCCGTGTTTAGTTGAGTTACCGAACGGAGAAAAAAAAAGAGAGGCGCTGTATAATTTAAATTGAAATTATAATCTTTTAAAATATAATTTGTAAAAAAAATTCAAATGGACATTAGTTAAAATATAATCATGCAATACGACATTTAATTCAGATATTAAATTGATATAAATTAAATTAATTTATTTTTTAAAATAATTTTAATAAATTATTATTTTATATCTAATTTTAATTAATTTAGATCCAATTTAAATGTAAATTAAATCACTTATTATTAGAATTTGATTAGTTTATTTACGAAGGTTATGCACTCTTCTTTAACGGTACGTAAGTAGGCGGTTACTTTTTCGGATTAAATGAAAAGTTTGTAACAGTTGCTCTTCGCTCTCACTCTCTCTTCCTTTTCCTTTTCCGCGGCCTCCTATTTTTAGGTATGATTTTTGCTTAATCAGTCTATGCTGCTTGGGTGTTTTATGAGTTTTTTTAGAAATTTATATTCTTATAGAAAGTGGTTTTTATTTATTTATTGCAGTTTTATGTTATTGCTTTTTTATTATCTATTCATTTTCTGTTTATTATTAGCTCCATATTGAGTATTATTATTTTCTTATTATTATTATTTATTCCTACTATTTTTAAGGTTTAATTCGAATCGTGCATCATTTTTTTACTTATCACATTTGCATATGGGTCTATCAGGAAACAGTTTCTCTACTATGTAGGGATAAGGCTGCGTACTATCAGATCTTTTCAGACTCCGTCTCAATGCGGAACTTCAGATTGGGTGGATGATGATGATAATGATGATTAGTTTATTTAGTGAAAATTTTAAAACCTTATTGACAATTTTAGAAATTATAAACATTTAAAAAAATTAGGTAAATAACTCTTGATTTTATTGTGTAAAACAAAAATAATAACTACCATTTAAGTGTTTAGTAATGATAGATACACTATTGAATAAAAATAAAATAAAATAATTTTAAAATACGAAATTTATAATTATAAATTATTTTTATTATATAAAATAATTCTTTAAATTTATAATTTTACTATTTTATAAAAACTTTTATAATTCCCTAAAAAAAACTTTTATAATTATAAATTAGTAAATATCAATTGTTGTCGTAAATATCGATCGAATATTAATATAATAATCTATCAAAACGATATTAGCAACTGTGCAAACGCGTGAATTTCATCGAACAGTCACTTTTGTTGTTTTGTTTGAAAAAGCCGAACACTCACTTTTGTTTTGTCACGTTCGATGTTCTTGTCTTCTTATCTGAGTTTCGACTAAACTTATCAACCTTACCCCGATCCCATTGACGATGCCCAATTCCCAAGGTGTTAGATCAACTGTGCCTTATCACTTTTGAGAGGATCAGATCTTTTGTTTTAATTATAATATTCTTATCATGTTCTATTAAATTTTAATAATAGTACAATATTTTTGTGTAAACTCCACATAAGTATATGGGTAAGATTTAATAAAACAGAGTGAGAACAGAGTAATTAAAACAGAAAATTTGATGTAATTTTAGGATCAGATCTCTTATTCTGATTATGGTGTTCCTATAAGTGAAACAAAAGATTTAATGTGATTTTATAGGACGGTCTGAACTGTGAATACAAAAATTGGAACAAGATCTTTTGTTCCACTGTTCTAATCCAACTGTGTGCCAAGCTCCTCAAAAGTACATCAAATTTTGTGTTTCAATTAATCTGTTGCAACTTTATTCCATTAAATCTCATCAATATATTTATGTGAGGTCTACACAAATGTATGGATGAGATTTAATAAATTATAATAGGAATACTATAACCGAAACAGGAGATCTGATCTCCTATGAAACATCCAACTTGTTTGGATCCATAAATACCATATTTATAAACCGACTCAATTACAGATGAGGTAGAAATAGATCAGAGTTTCATAAGTTAATAGATCATATCAAGGAGAACCTCGTAATGTTTATGTTGATTCGTGAGTTGCTCCTTGGCTTTATTTGGGATAAATAATATTTTAATTATTTTATATATTCAAAAAATTATCTTTTTAGTAATTGTAGATTTTTTAAAAGATTATTAAATTTAGTTTGTATTTGGGATAAATAATATTTTAATTATTTTATATATTCAAAAAATTATTAAATACAAACTAAATTTAATAATCTTTTAAAAAATCTACAATTACTAAAAAGAGTAAAAGATACCAGACTTTCCTTTTTTTAAAATTTTTTGTTTTTAAATTAAAAAAAAACCTTCTCCGATAGTTGTTTTCAATATGATACGTAAATCAATCCAATCTTAATCACGTAAAGATCTTACTCAAATTTATTAAATTTGACTCAAACTGATAATTTATGATAGCTGTAATAAATAATTAGCATGAGTCGAATTTAATTACTTCAAATTAATTTTAAAAGCTGAGCTAAATATTTATGTTAGTAATATTTAATTTAGTAATATTTGATTAATTCATACAAGATGTTCATGTCATTCATGTGAATTTGGGCTAATCTAGTATAAACTTCATTGTTGGATCCTTTGGTATTCCTAAACTTTGTAGATCCTCATCTTTGGGCTTCAAGTCCAAATCTACTGGACACGTGGTTGTTGTATGCCTATTATAAGAATTTCTTTTTATTATTCCATGAATTATTGTTACATACGGGCTTAAAGTCAAATTTGACAACCTATGCAAAGAATCTCTTTTTTTTTCCATAAGAGGGAAAAAGTAACCAATTATACAATGTATCGTAGAAAATAGATCCCGGACATATCCTCGAGGAGGATTACATGACACCTAATAAGAGGAAGGTCAAAACAAGTAACACCAAGCGCAAAATGTGTAGCATAGTTCGCTAGCCAGTCCGCACAACGGTTGCTCTCACGGTAGATGTGACGATGCACGACCGTCCAGTTCCGTATAAACAGCTCATGAATTCCTTAAACAATGGGGTTAAGTAACGAGGAGCGCCCGGCTAAGGAGGATAGGAGGTGGAGGGCCACAGCTGAGTCGACTTCCAGTTCAATCCGACGATACCCTAGGTTCTACGCGAGTGTGAGCCCGGTCATCACGCTCCAGAATTCCGCCGATACCGAAGAGCACCGACCAATATTATGGATAAACCCGCCAAGCCAACTGCCTGAGCTATTGCGGAGGAGACCGCCAGCTGAAACCGATTGGGAAGAGCCGGAACAAGCACCATCCATGTGCAGCTTGACCCACTCGGAAGGAGGTGTGCACCAGCCAATGAGATGCTCGCGTTGGTGGGGAAGCTCGGTGATCAAGCTACTTTGCCAAGCGTTTGACCTGTAGATCTGACCTGTAAAAGACAAAATAACGGACCTCTACATTGTAGAGAGGTTGTTTCCAATAAACTCATATGCAAATATAGCAAGGACAATAATGAAACAGGTTGAAAGAGTAATTACGTAAAGAATACAACAGGAAAGGTATATAATGAATATAATAATTAATAAAGAAAATACTAAAATAATAATACATTAATAACAAGAATTTTTTTTTTTTGTGACAACGAAGAGAAACTAAACTACTTCATAAAAGAAATACCACAGGCATCAGCCCATACAATCAAGAAGAGAGCGTCAGGAATATCATCCCAAACCTGAAAAATAGAAGCAATGCCATGACCTAATTTCGCCAAACAATCTGCTGCAAAATTACCTTCGCGAAGCACATGCCGAAGAAAGCAACTCCAATTCCTAGCAAGTAAAGCTTGAATATCTACAACCAAAACAGACAGGGAATGTGAAAAGATAACACCACCATTCACCATCCGCACAGTCTCCATGCTATCAGATTCGACAATGACTTGTCGAAAACCGTGATTTCACGCAAAAATCAAACCATTTCGAATAGACCAGAATTCTCCCACCGAGCATTAACGGCGGATCAATAGAAGCATAAGCAAGTAGCTCTGAGTCTTGTTCTTATTCTAATGCCAACATTTCAGGTTCTTCCAAAGTCACCCAAGCTTCTATTCCTTTTTCTTCCTCAGAGTCTATGAGTATGATAAGATTGAAGAACTCTCTCTTCACTCCATTAGAAGTCAAAACTGGCAGCCAAATTGGTTTTCCAAACCCAAAATGAATGTCATAGAGACCGAAGTTACACCAACTAGTTATCGAAACATGTTCTACACCTTCCACAGATTCGACACTGTTAAATTCTTCTGACATTTCCCTGATTAATCTGTAAATTTTCCGCTGTGACTTCCCTCATCTAGAGTATAAACCTCGAAATATCAGCTTCCATGGCTGTGCTTAAGATGCTCGTGTCCCAAACAAAGTTCCCCATTGAAAGGTTTGGCAATGGAGGAAGAGCTCGCCTGCGAATGTTAATGGCGTTACTTATAAACGTAGGTTTGCAGGTTCTTGAGTTTCTATTCACAGCTGCCATAACTCACTTGGACAGTAGAGCACACACAGCCTCAACCCGTGTTGGATTCTTAACCTCTGAACTTGTTGCTTTATTCTTGAGTCTTGTAAGACATTGAGCATTGAACACGAACCTCCTCGTCTGTACTATCCCAATTCTCTGGAATCGGCTTCGCAGAGAAACCACATTTGCTTCAGTGGGATTTGTATTATTTGGCAGGAAAATGGAAGAAGCACTGAAATCCGGGATTATAGTTTCTGATTCACTAGACTTGATCGCCTTTGCTGACCAAGCTTTCAGAAACGAAACCAGTCCTATCCCATCACAGAAACCGTGCCAAACAGATACTCCAATGGCGATTCCACCACAAGAAAAGCTGGTTTGTTGAACCAGAAAGACGTGAGATCCTGGAATTGGAACACTAAAAGGTGCAGCTTCACTTGGAAGAAATTTCTGCAGTGAATTCCGATGATCAGGATTGTTCAGACATTCATATAAACTACAGTTCATCCTGGCCTCGACATAATAAGCTCCATTGTCGTTGAATTCCACAGAAACATGATCTTTGATCTTTCCTGCAAAAGGGTAAAAAAGTTCAATGTTTCTGATAAAGATTGCTTCAGATTTAGTGACCTCCCGGAGGTGAGAAGATCGGAGTATTTTTGGTTCCCGGAATAGAAGAGTCAGACTGGAAAATAATAGGATGGTGCGAATTGATCCAACAGAGAGAGCTTGTGAGGTTTCAGGTGGTGGTGTATTGTTGGTGAAGAAGGTTTGATACATTCCCTGGAAATAACTTCGACCTCCATTTTCGATCTCAAGCTTTTGCTTCAGATTGTTGAGTGTTAGACTCAATCTCCTCCAAATGAAAATTCGATGGTGATATGTACACACAATGGATCGAGAGTAGATTCGGCTTCAGAATATAGAATTGAAGATTAGCTGGAAACAACCAGAATTAACAAACATCGACGTGCATTCTTGTACATGATTTGAACTATTAAATTGGAATCGAAGTCAATTATTGGTTTCCATGAAACCCAATATAGCTAATGAACCTCATTTCAGACTAATTATCTCGACACTATGAGTTCTTCAGGATTTTCTAATATTTTAAAAAATTATAACAAAAGATTTAAGATTTAAAACGTCATAAAATTGATTAATGATTAAATAAAATTAAAAAAAATTGTGATTACCTATCTAAGAATTTACAATTTAATTAAAAAAATTGTTAAATAAAATTTATTTGGTTTATCTAGCCTCCACATAATAAGCTCCTCCATCGTTACAGTCTATGGAAAGTGTCTAAGCTTCCCTGCAAATGGATAAAACCGAGTTAAGGTTTCTGACAAGGATTTTCTTAGAATCAACGATCTTTGGAAGACAGGATCTGCGTTTTGGTTGTTAGGATAGAAGAGTAATAAAGGGACATAATAGTTGGCATGAACTGACCGAACAGAGAGAGCTTGTAAGTTTTGAGGTGGTCGTGTTGGAGAAGAGGGTTTGAAGAAATCTTTGGAAACGATTTCAACTTCCATCTCAAATTCAATGCTTCTCTTCAAAGTGATCTATACACCATCTCTCGACCTTTCAACACAGCTTTTTATGGTTGTTCTGCGTAACAACTGATTCCGACAAAATCACAGTAGGCAGTGAAAGTGCCAAACCTGTGCACTTCGGTCAAGCTAAAACAAAGCCATAAGGCTTGGTCGGTTAAGTTATTCTAAAACCTTTCAAGCCATGCCCTTTTTGATGAGATGAGGCCTTAGTTCATATATCACATCAAAGGAGGAAAGGAATATTATTCAAAAAAAATCTTTACAATTTAATTTATTTTAAATTATTCATATTATTACATGTTTTAAAAAAACTCACATCCTTATTTTTAAATCACGTGCTATTAAGTTACTCCCAAGTCCCTAAACTTGATTGTTCCCAACTTCGAGGAACAGATCATAGATGAAGTGGAAATTCACATCATTGTCCGAAGTTGGATACGTTACCTTGTCTCACTTTGTAACTATTCTGTCCTGTGAAGCCAATGTAAATTGTTACGCAAAACATAATAGCAATTTCGCCTGCTGATACTAAGATCACCAGTGCTCCAAAGCTCCGGTGCTAGTATCTACTATATTTTGGCACTTACAATGGATATTGTTAGATATTTTCTCCTGGGGGTAACTCAGCGAGCTTTGGAGGTGTTCCGAGCACTCGTTCCATGTCGAAACGAACTTCTATGTTGCGAATGCTGTACCCGACCACCATCAGCCAGTAAAGAAGCTTGGCAAGCTCAGGTGCAGTAGTCTCTGTTACAGTTGCCTGCAACCAGAAGAGAATTTCAAAAATGGCAAGATAAATGATTCCCAACTGAATACTTGAGAAAAACATGCTACTAATTATAATCTGTTCTCAGGGCAATGGTATGAAATATATTACATTCGTTTGCCTAGCATAGAAAGTCAGAAACCCCAGGAAATGCAAGCATGGCAGCATAGTTTTCAAATCCGAGTACAATTATCTCAATTTCAGGAGTGTGGTTAGGACACTTAGGCAAACAGATCACGGTAACAATATCGAACTACCGAAGGCCACAGTTCAGTATGATGACCATAACCAATTTAAGGAAGTATGCTGCTGATAAGTACATCGAACAAACAAAGAAAACTGTGCTCAACTAATGGCTAACCTTCATTTTGTCGGGATCTGAAACAACCAGGAGACGCTTAATGAACGTGTTCATAGCAAGCACGACGTCTTCTCCAGCACTACTTGTCAACTCCTACAGCAACACAAGCATGAACAATGTGAAGTTAGCATACGAAAATCAAGCACGGTACCACTAAACCTAGCAAAGAGACACTCTGAAACAATAAGGTATTAGTGATTACAACACCAAATGATGTGTTCACATTGTTATCGAGACACATAATCTCATTCTCTGTTAGGAATAATGGTCACAAAGGAGGAGAGTGGTTAGTTTATACAAGGAAGAAGAAGATAGGCTGTCAGCAGTAGTGAGATAGCTAGATATCGATATATTTTAGCGATTCAGGTTGTTAGCAGGAGATATCTATTCCTTAGAAGTTTGTTAGGATAAGTAGATATAAAATAATAGTCTATGGGGGAAGTGGTGTAGGCTTTTAGATTGGAAATAATTCTCGGAAGATTTCCTGAGATTGTAAGGGAGTTTTCCCTTGTGAAGAAGGTTCTTCCTTCTTGTTTCGGAATAATACTGAGCTATTGCTCTCTACCTAGTGCTATTTAACACACGGGCAAACTAAGATGAACTGTTACCTAACATTCTCTTTTTATGTTAAAACTAGATCGGAAAGAGGAGTTTTCTTAAATGAAAATCAAGACAACTAGCCAGTATGGGGCCATTACAAGGAAAACTTTTTATAGGTAAGCTAAACCAGAGACTGAAAGATGACGAGCAGCAAATTGCATGAAACTCTCTTTACCTTCAGATTTTGGGGCTCAAGGGATTTGAGATATTCTAACAATTCATTTGGTCCACTTGCCGATGTTCTACCAACTTGACGATTCAATTCTTCAATCTCAGCTTCAAGTAATTCAATGTATCTTACAGCATCCATTCTCTCAGGACCTGAAACATCATTCCATCTAATTACTTCTCCTGACACATTCTTCTGAGTACCAGGTGCATAATCTGGTTTATCCTGTAATAGTCAGTGAAGCTAGTTATGTACACCGATTTGCAGAAAGTTCATTGTCAAAACGTTGCACAGAAACCACGGGAAGGAAAGATCAACGAATAATTACCTTCTTATCTACTACTTCCGGGAGCGCAACCTGCTCCAAGCTTTGCTGCAAATCCAGGCGATATTGAGCATTCTTAAACATATATCCCGTCATCAAAACGCTGTACATCAGCTGAGCAAGATTTTCAGCCACCTAAAATAGAACACCATATGATCATTGTAACAGAAACATAATCTCTAGCCCTTTGAAATAAAGCAGAAGTCCAGATCGAATGACACCATGGAAGCTCAATCAACTTACAGTAGTAACCGTTACTGCGAAAAATTGCGGGGGGAGTGTCCCAATCATATTGGTTACTGTTTGCCGCATTGCATCAACCACCTAAACAAAGTAAATTAGAATCAGAGACTTGCCTCTACAACTATAAATTAAGAAAGGAAATTTTGCAAAACCTGTTGAGGTGCTCTCTTCACAAAAAGCTCCATAAACTCTGGTTGCACGTTCTTGACATACTCCAACAGAATTTCCCTCCTGCTATTTGGCTGTTATTTCAAAAAATAAGCTTCAAAATCACTAATCTAGCCTAAGCCTGCTAAAATCAAGTATAGAACCAAATCCTCCAGATAGAGAAAGCTCGACAATTACTTAGAAACTCCTATTCCATTTAGCTTTACAATATCAAAAAGGAAAGTAGCTAAATAGATAATGAGAAATAAGCAAAAAACAGATAAGTGAACTACCAGAGCGCCATTAGGAGGCTTGGAGTCATCAGAATCATCAGAAGACCCCTCCTTGGAAGAATCATAAGCTCCAACTCTAAAACCCAACTTTGCTTTCCGACAATAAATGTTCCTGTTTCTTCGGAAACTTGTCCAAAAACTCAATTGAAGCCGGCACGGCGCAACATTTGCATAATTATGAGAAGACGAAGAAGAAGAAGAAGAAAAAGAAGAAGATGGTAACAATTTCGATATAAACAGGGAAGGTTTCACACTCAACGAATTCATCTGGGACTCCTTCCAAATTAGCTCCTATCCAAAACAATGAACTTTTGAAAAGAGGAAGCACAAAAACTGAGATAAACCCTTCTATTGTACGTCTAAACGGAAGCCATTAAAGGGAAACTGAAGCGAAACAGAGAGAGTGAGTGAGTTCGCGGTGGTGTGAGATTTAAATGAACTCCCAGAGATGAGGGTTTTCCTTCCGTTCGCTCGCTGGATGTGCAATCGGGTTCCACCGCAATGATGTAGTCTCCTCCGCATATGATCGATTCGATGGTCGTCGTGGACTCGCCCAAAAATGGCAGGCTTTTGAATAAGTTGGTTGCGGGCTTTGTGGCGATTCGTTTGGGTCCATAAGAATTCAGCTTGACTTTTTTTTTTCCCCTCTTTGACTTGATAATATTAAAGTGTGTCAACAAGTTAGATTTATTTATTTTAAATATATCGTGCATTCGTGCTTGTATTTAAAATTTAAAATAATTATTTGAAACCCAAAATATTTAAATATTTAAATTTAAGGAAGGCAACCTGATTTTTATAATGATAATTTCTATTTATTTTTAAATAACACGCTCAAGTTGAATCGATTTCAGTTATTTTTAATTGAACATGATCTATTAAGTTTGGTTAAAATTAATTAATCAAACTTGAAATTATAATCTTTAACTATTTATAAAAATGACATTTAAAAATATCTGAAAATATTTCAATTAAAATATAAATTTTTTAAATTTTCATTAAATTGAGTTAAATTTAACTCAATTTTTATTGAATTCAAAATTGATTTTTATAATAGTACAAACAAAAAGACGTTTGTAATACCAATCTTAATTTATACTTTTAAAACTTATAAAACGTATAAAGCTGAAGCACTTATAATCAATAAAGAGTGTACTAACTCAAACAAAAAATGAGATCGGAGGTATTAGACGGGGCAAGTTAAAGATTGAATAAAATGAAAAATTTTGAAATATGATTGAAAAATATTGTTCTTATCCATTAAAAATTTTGAAGTTTAATTTTTTTAAAATTAATAATTTTTTTTGTTTATAAGAATTTATTAATTTACAATTTTTTAATAAACTGATTAATTTTTAATAACAATAGTTATTAAATAAACTAAACCAATAAGTTAAAAATCGAACAAAAAATTGAACGATTTAACGTTTTTAGGTTGAACCGGTTGAAATTTTTAATCATTCAGTCAAATCATAATTTAGCACTTGAAATTTATTATAAGACCTCCTTCAATTACTTAATCATATGCTTTAGAATTTTCAGCTAATAAGAATTATTAGATTGTTTAAATTTATTTTCTTAAATTTAAATAAAAACATTTCTTAAATTTAAATCATTAACTTATTAAATGATATATCTAAAAATAATAAATTTATTTAAATTATACTTAAAATCAATATCTCAAGTTTGATTTGAGAGAGTTGAATTAAAATTTAAATTTAAATTGGAACTAAGTTTAGACTATAATCAAATGGAACTGGATTCAAATATTCAAACTATAACACCCTATGCCCGATAATGGAATCAACATACCGAATGTTACCATGTTCTTAAATACTTAATACTTCGAACAACAACATTTTCGATTTAAAATCTCATTATTCTAGCAATTACTATTCACTATATAAAAATTTAGATAGAGTTTCCTCTGTATTTACTTTAAACCTCCTACAAGAAACTTTAATACACTTCTCTTGCAATTTACTAAACTCTCCGTCTCTATGTCGAATTCCTTGACAAATTAATTTTCCCATCCTCCAATACATTTCAACACATCTAAACTATATTTCATACGTAACTTTCATGTATTCATATATAATTCACAATAAAATCTGGTAAGATCCTTCACTTCTTTATGTGTATATGCCATAACTAAAAACAATAATAACATTTTATAGTACATCCACCTCCAAATCTTCCAAGAACCTCTACTTTTGTCTTGTATTAGATCCACCATAATTTTCCTCTAATTCTCTTCAAAACCTACGTGTAGAAAGAAAATCCACACTCTAAGCTATAGGTTTAGTGGCGTTCAAACAATTCTATTTCTCATTTAATTTTATTCATTCCACAATAACGTGCGTAACATGTAATATTTTTCAAATATAAATATCATCATTTATTTCTATGCATAAATAGGCATTTAAAATCAATATATGAAATACAAGCATATATCTATTATAATAATTCATATCTAATTATACAATGATCAATAAAGTGTACATTCAATTACTACTTCCATTTGAAGTTCTTTAATCATTAATCATGCATTTGTCTGTTTTCTGTAATTGCCCCAAAGTAAAATCCAATGGAATTATATCGCCGAGCTGGATAAGCGGGATTTTAAAATACAAGATCGAGTTCTCGGAACAATACGATCCTTTTTTATATATATACATTCATATTAGAACTAAGCTCTCATAGCAATGCAGTTCATTATCTTACATTGGAACCGAACTCTCTGAGTCATATAGTCCGGCAACACATATCATAACACAGTACTGCTAACTCTCTAATTAGCCAACCAACCTTATCATATTCCTCCAATTCTTATATATTTTACTAGGGGAAAACTAATTAAATTCCGTTGAAAGTCAACGATAAACACTCATAATAACCAATTTAAGTTATTTCGTATTCGACTAAAACAAATGTCACTTTTTAATGTCAGCTTTTACCCTTCTGTTATTGGTTTCAATTTAGTTCATACAGCATTCAAGGCATATTAATCTTACTATTTAGTCTAAAATAATATGTATATAAAATTTTCAAATTGAACATTTGTATGTCAATTGGAGAAAATACAAATTATAAGTCTAAAATCCAAATTAATCACATATACTACTTCATTTACAATTCAATTAAATATTTTTAACAATAATTTCATAAACCCTCAAATTTTCTCAAGAACCCTAAATTACATAATACACAATTTTTAGGAAAAAAATAGAATTGCAAGAACACATACCAAATTGATATCCGCTTCTTCAAATTAAGCTTCCATCAACTTCAAATTCACCAACAATTCCTTATTCCTTCTCTCTCTCCCTCTCTCTCCTTCAATTCCTCTTCTTTACCTTCATAATATTGCATAAGCATTCAATTTCATGTATTTTATTCATCAATGCATGCAACTACACCAAAATCATGTACTAAAAATAATCAAAACTCCATTCATTTACCTTATAAATTTTCGGGTGCTATTCATCAAGAACACCCATATACCTTTTCTTCATCTTTTCCCAAATTTTTTGTTAAATATGGTGAGTTTAGGAACCTAGGTTGATGATTTAGTATTTAATAGGTGATTTGGGGTTAAAAATAAAAAAATGGCTCGAAAATGGAAGAAAATGAAAGAAAAATAGAGAAGAAAGAGGGAGGTAATTCTCGGCAATATTTTTGGAAAACAAGAGAATGGGTAGTTGATAAAATTGTCATGTGGCCCCTTAATAACTCTTTTTCATTAAAAAAATAATCAAAATTAACTTTAACTTTTAATCAATTATTTTCTTCTTCTTAATAAAAATACCCATAAGAAAAATATCTACATCACATAAAGACCTTAATTAATATCATTTATTTCTATTAATATTTTCGGGTTTAACTTTCATCATTTTTTTTGTCAAACTTTGACCATCGGTCAACTATTGGTTAAACCTGAAAAACAAAATCGTTTTAAGGTATAATTTGATCCTCGAGCTATCTTTGAACAATATCAATACCAAATTGATGTCCAATTCTTCATATTAAACTTCCATAAACATCAATTTCACCAACAATTCCTCATTCCTTCTCTTTTAATTCCTCTTCTTTATCTTCATAATATTGCATAAACATTCAATTTTTTGCATTTTATTCATCAATGCATACAACTACACTAAAATAATGTATTAAAAATAAACGAAACTCCATTAACTTACCTTATAAATTCTCGAGTGCTATTCGTCAAGAACACCTATATACCTTTTCTTCATCTTTTCCCCTTTTTTTGTTGTTGATATGGTGAGTTTAAGGGCTCTAAGTTGACGATTTAGTGTTTAATAGGTGTTTTGGAGTTAAAAATAAAAAAGTTGGCTTGACAATGGAAGAAAATGAAAGAAAAATGGAGAAGAAAGAGGGAGGTGATTCTCGGTAATGTTTTGGAGAAGAAGAGAGTGGATAGTTGACAAAATTGCCACATGGTCCCCTAATAACTATTTTTCATAAAAAAAAAACGAAATTAACTTTAACTTTTAATCAATTGTTTTATTATTCTCAATAAAAATACTCATAAGAAAAATATCATCATCATATAAAGACCTTAATTAATATCATTTATTTCCATTAATATTTTTAGGTTTGACTTTCACTATTTTTCATATTAAACTTTGACCATTGGTCAACTATTGGTTAAACTCTCAAAATAAAATCGTTTTGAGCTATAATTTGATCATCGAGCTATCCTTGAACAATATGAATACCAAATTGATGTCCAATTCTTTAAATTAAGCTTCCATCAACTTCAATTTCACCAACAATTTCGTATTCCTTCTCTCTCTCTCTCTCTCTCTCCCCCCCCTCCCCTTCAATTCTTCATAATATTGCATAAACCTTCAATTTCGTGCATTTTATTTGTTAATGTATGCGACTACACCAAAATCGTGTACTAAAAATAATCAAAACTCAATTAACTTACCTTATAAATTTTCGGGTACATTTCATTAAGAACACCCATATATATTTTCTCTATCTTTTCTCTTTTTTTGTTGATATGGTGAGTTTAGGGAGCCTAGGTTGATAATTTAGTGTTTAATAGGTGATTTGGGGTTAAAAAATAAAAAAGTTGCTTGAAAATGGAAGAAAATGAAAGAAAAATGGAGAAGAAAGAGGGAGGTGATTCTCAATAATGTTTTGGAGAAGAAGAGAATGAGTAGTTGACAAAATTACCATCTGGTCCTTTAATAACTTTTTTCATAAAAAATAAACAAAATTAACATTAACTTTTAATTCATTATTTTCTTCGTTTCAATAAAAATATCCTTAAGAAAAATATGAACCTTATGTAAAGACCTTAATTGATATCATTTATTTCCATTAATATTTTTGAGTTTGATGTTTACCCTTTCTTGGGTCAAAATTTGACCACCGTCCATCTCTTACTTAAATCCTCAAAATGAAATCGTGTTGAGCTCTAATTTGATCATCGGGCTATCCTTAAATAATATTATTCGATGTCAATAAAATAAAGTGCAATTCAGGTCTTTGGTGTCACTATTTACCTACTATTTACAGCCTAAAAAGTAATATTTATAAAATCGAGATTTTTAAGGTGTGACACAAACTTTAACTAATTTAAACTCGAAAATTTTCAGAGGTAAAGACTTTTACCCAACTACTGCTGACTTATGTTTTCTATTTATGCATTATTTATTTAATATAAACTAGATACTAATTGATCATAAATCTGACTTATAAAATTTTGTATGTAAAATATATATACATTAACTCTTAGGGTTAAAAAAGTCTAAATAACCATTTAAAATCTTAAAGTTTATAAGTTAATCTTCAATGTTAATATGAATCTACAAAACAACTTATATTTATACGAAAATTTTATATTAATATAAAATAAATTATGCTTACTAGAGTAATTACGTGAGAAGATATTAATGTCATTTTTTATTCTCATTCTTTTTTGTTTTTTTTGTTTTCCACGAGATATCTTAGGAGGATCCTAATTATAAAAAGACACCTTTAAGTCATCTACATTCAGATTAATTTCTACTCGAGTCAAGTAGGTCCCTTCCGGAAGGTAAAGCTCTAGTCTCAAGTTTTAAACGGCTGCATACATGAGGGCGGTTCAAACTCTCGACCTCACTTAAGTCAGGAGAGCCCCTTACTAATTCACATGTGTTGTGAGGTTATTTTTTTAATTCCCATTTTCATTTTTTATTCCAATCGCTTTTGTAAAGTCAACGAGACTCTTAGATTCAGAACAACAAATGATTGTTTATTAAATAATAATCCAAGTTGACACAAACAAGCTCAGAGCCAGCTCAGCAATTTCTTCCCGCGGTGTCCTATTCTATAAATATAAATATATATTTTAAAAAATTTTAATTTATTAATTAATATATGTATAGATTAATTTAAATTATTATTTTATTAATATAAATTTAAAAAATTAAAAAATTAAATTTGTTATCGTTATATTTTTTTGGTTCTCCTTCCCTCGAGACCATCTGAGAGGGTAATGCGTTCTCCTTCCCTCTAGAACATACTTTCTGTTTGCTTCTGCCTCTTCTCTCTCTACACAACGTTCATTAGAGAGAGAGAGAGAGAGTTGCTTTTCGAATAACCGCCGGTAGATGGCTCACCACCGACGGCGTCACAGCTGCTACAACCGCCTCCGCTCCGTGCTTCCCTTGATATCTGCTATCTCCGGATTTCTTCTCATTCTCTTCGGCCTCATTTCCGTTCTCATTCCTTCTCCTATCGATTCTGATGACAGCCGCGACCTTCGCCGTCATTCTTTGGTAAATATTTCTCTCTCCTCTATGGGTTGTGAGTTTATCGTTCAAGCGATTTCTGTTTAATGTAATTCGTTTCTTTGTTTCAGTTGTACGATGAAAACGATGGCGTTGTTGGTGCGAGCGCGAAACCTGTTTTCGTTGTACCGGTTAGGGTTTTTTATATTTTTGAACCTTGGATTTTCCTTTTCAGCTTAGTTTGCGATTTATTGAAGCGCTCTTTTTTGTTTTTTGTTTTTGACTAATAGAGGGTTGGCGGGAGATCGGATCAAGATATTTGGATCTCTACTCGTTCCAAACACTTCTATGGATGCAGTAACGCTAGCAAAAGCTTTCCACGTATGCTTACTGTCTCTTATCTCTTTTGAAATGATGTTTGTGCATAGTGGCTACGTTACTTTCGTGAATAATCAGAGCAGAAGTGGAAACTGAATTTTATTTGGATTTAAAAATTTAAACAGGGCATTTTTAGTTACTAGTGTTTCTAGTCTCCTATTAGAGTAGGCTGAATTCATTAAATGAGTTAACGTTCCTTTGAGAGCATATGTCCTTTATTGGGATTTAAAATTTAAAACAGGGCATTGTTAGTTACTAGTGTTTCTAGTCTCCTATTAGAGGAGGCTGAATTCATTAAATGAGTTAACGTTCCTTTGCGAGCATATGTCCTTCCTTCTATTATTGTGGCCAGTGGGATTCTTACCCTCGCACATCCTGCAGAATCTATATAGTCTACTGTTAACTTTAATTGAGTTGGCTGATTATGTGGCAGATGCCAATGCCGTTACTATACCAAACCGATACTTGTTGATTGCTACCAGTGGAGGTTTGAATCAGCAAAGAACTGGGGTACTTTCTGCAGCTCATAATTGCGAAAATGTAGCTTAGTCTTGTTTTTGTTCTGGTTGCGTGCATTCAGAACCCATTGAATGATTGTTTTTCCTTCTGTTTGGCTGATGCTTTTGATGGTAATTTTATTATCCTGGTGAAGCTTGAAGAATCATCCTTCGATCAAACAGAGTGCATGTTCTTATTGTTGCTATTTCCATATCACTTCTTAGGCTCTAACATTTTTGCTTCAGTCTCATAATGGTAGGCAACTGTAGTTACTCGCTTGCTGATTGGTTTGCTTACATGGGAAAAGTAATTCTGCTTTTATGATAATACAAGGATATCTGAAGCCACTAGACTCTTGAAAAAATTGGAATTGTCTCTTCAAGCTTAGAATTGTGAGTTATACCAGAGATCTCTGGACATTGTGATTTTCCACTCCTAGTTTCTGCATAACACAAGTACCAAACTCCATTTTTTTTTTTGTTACGAGTGATTGTGGACCTTAACATAGCATTAGGATAAGTATCTAGCTTGCTCAATGTCTCTAAAGCTTTGAATTTACTATGTTTATTGTAACATAAAGTCCCGAGACAGTCATTGATTGTATAGGTTGTTTCCTTTGACTGTTTCGCAGCAATTTTGTGAAACCTGTTCACCGCTTGGTATTAAGAATGTCCTGTCCATCCTTTCAGATTACAGATGCTGTTGTTGCTGCTCGAATTCTAAATGCTACCCTTGTTGTTCCAAAGTTAGACCAGAAATCCTTTTGGAGAGACGCAAGGTTAGTAACGGTTATTGCTATTATTGGAATGAAATCTCAAATCTTGTTTAGTTTTTGAAACTTTTCAATATGCTTTTAGTTGTTTAATTTAGATGTCTATAATTTCTCATTCTTCATGTAGTGAGTTTTCAGAGATATTTGATGTGGAGTGGTTCATCTCTTCTCTTTCAAATGATGTCAAAATCATAAAAGCCCTACCAAAGAGACAAGGAAAAACTTGGACAACACATTCAATGCGTGTACCAAGGAAGTGTAGCGAGAGATGTTATCAAAATCGTGTATTACCTGTTCTTTTGAAAAGGCATGTAAGTTCCGAGATCTGACAACTGCTCCCAGATTTGTTTTTATTTGGTACGGTTCTTGTTAAATTTTTTTGCTTGCTATAGGAGTTTGAGGATTAGGTTAACATTATTCCATCATGCTTTGATAGATGCTCATGTGTTTTTAATTCATGTTTGACTTGCTCTTGTGTTCTCTAATCAATACTTCCCCTTCAGTCTGACGCCGGTGTAGTATGCACAGTTCAACTTTGATGTGTGAACCCTTGTATGCATGTAGTAGATCTAATGTGGTTTGAATTGTGCTATACTTGATCCTTGTTGAATGAGATATCTGGTAATTGAAGAGAACAATTCTTGGTATGAATGATGCAACAGGCAATTCAGCTTTCAAAGTTTGATTATAGACTTGCAAACAAATTGGATACGCAATTGCAAAAGCTGAGATGCAGAGTAAACTACCACGCTTTAAAGTTTACCAGTCCTATTCTTGATATGGGAAAGAAACTGGTCCATCGAATGAGGGTGAGAAGTAAACACTACATCGCGCTGCACCTGAGGTAGTTTGTTTTAATCTGTGTGAAATATGTTCCATCATATGGTTATTGTTTTACGAGTATATTGAAATATATGCGCTCTTTTTCTAGTTATGTCCAATTGTTATCTTACGTTGTGATAGACTCATAAGTAACCCTTTATTTCTTAGTGACTAATCCTGCCAATGCTGCTAGTTTAAAGCCTAGAGGTCAAACCATTAATGTGATAAAGAAACTGTCAATTAGATGTGGATTACACTGGCAATTCAAGTAACCCTATTGGATACAGTTGCTTAAGCTAAGTAATATTGTAATAAGAACATAAATACTTTATTTGTTGCATTGCTGGTTGTAAACTTGATGAGGAAACCTATTTCCCATTGCATTTTGATTTGCTTGAGTTTGTATTAAAGAATTTATCACTAGGCAAAGTTGATGTTTAGTTTCTGGTGACAACTGGATATTTCTTTACAGATTTGAACCTGATATGTTGGCATTCTCTGGTTGTTATTATGGTGGAGGTGATAAGGAGAAGAAAGATTTGGGTGCCATACGGAGGAGGTGGAAAACACTACATGTAAGTTTCAATTGTATTCTCATAAATCTGTGTTATCTAATACAATTTGATGGAAGATTGAAAACCTGAGCCACAAGTTTCACATCATACTTGATTCTTAGTTGTTTGGAATATTTCTAATTTCTGGGTTTATAGTTAAACTTGCTTGCAGTATATAATTGATTTCTACTGGTAGTGGATCGTTAGAAGTCTTCGGACATACTACAAGTTTTTACTTGTATAGAGCATGCCAAATGATGTTGATATTTCCTCTCCTGTTAAGTGTGTACCTTTGTTTTCAATGTGTAATCAGATAAGGAACCCAGATAAGGAAAGGAGACATGGAAAATGCCCACTCACACCAAAGGAAGTTGGCCTTATGTTGAGGGCACTGGGTTATGGCAGTGATGTTCACATTTATGTGGCATCTGGAGAAGTGTATGGAGGGGAGGAGACATTGGCACCTTTAAGATCCCTCTTCCCGCACTTCTATACAAAAGATACTTTAGCCAGCAAGGAGGAGTTGGAGCCATTTTCTACATATTCTTCACGGATGGCAGCACTTGACTTTACTGTTTGTGATGAAAGCGATGTATTTGTTACCAATAACAATGGTAATATGGCTAGGATACTTGCTGGAAGAAGGTAAATTGTTATTTGTATTTATCTTCTTTTGTTTAAATATATTTCAGTCAAGGTTGTCTATATATTTTGGTGCTTTTATTAAATTGCAGGCGGTATTTTGGACACAAACGGACTATTCGTCCAAACGCTAAAAAGCTTTACCGGCTGTTCTTGGATGAAGGTAACAAGACTTGGGAAGCATTTGCCTCTAAAGTACGTACTTACCAGAGGGGTTTCATGGGGGAGCCAAAGGAAGTAAGGCCGGGCAGAGGGGAGTTTCATGAGAACCCGCATACCTGTATTTGTGAAGATTCTGAAGCCAGAGCAAAGAAAGATTTGTGGCCCAGAAAATTTGGGAAATGGAATAGCGCAACAGAAAACGCAGTACCAAGTGATGACCAGAATGTTGACGATGAGCTGGAGTTGCCCGAGCCTGATAATGATGGAGATCAAGATGGACTGGAAGAGAACGATCTGTTTAATGGGACAGTTTTGGATTATGATGGAATCAATTCTGAGGAACCTGAGTTGGATGAGATTCTTTCAGACTAGCTAATGACCTAATCTTTAAACGGTTCTTTGCTGATGTTCATCAATTTTGTCGTGAAATCTTGTGCCCACTGTATACGAGCCTACCAAAGCCTTCTGAACTTGTATATATGATCAATCGGCTGTACATAAGACAACGAAGGAAGAAAACAGGAGCATCTGATATTAATACAGGACTTCAAATTTGATAGCAAATAGGGTCCCATATCAGAAGAAAACCAGAACCATCATATAAGTGAAGAATGCTGCGAGTTGAAGATGCATTGACATTTCGTTAATCTCGTTACCATGGTTTTCAAGCGGTGTATTGCCCTTGAAGCTTTTGAATGACAGATGTGCAGACTGTCTAGCACATTGTTTACCAAGTCTGTTGGGGGAAGAAAGGATGCGTTGATGGAGGACGAAGGAATTAACTAACTTCAACTGAAGTTGATTTTATTTGATTGCCATTTTTATGTTGATGTATCTTCCCAAAGTTGTCTGTTCTTGAGCTCTTTAGGAGTGAGATCACCGCAAAGATGGTCTCCTAGTGTGATCGTTAATTTAGGTCTCGTTTTGACATTTCAAATGTTGGTTACACCGTAACTTACTGGTAGACTACGAACTGTTTTAGAGGAATTGATCTTCTTCTCTGAAGTTTATAACGTTGAGTGCAGAAACTGTCGAAGTCGGCCCGGGACCCATATTTGGAATTCACACTAAACTTGCTGAAAGGTATCATTTAGATTCGAGATCAAATCGAGTTTTAAGCAGGCAGAAGGATGTTCAGCTTAATTGTAAGCGCAAAGCTGTTTTGACTCACTAATGCATATCTACATGTGTGTGTGTATATATATAGGACCAAATTCGGATGATAAATCGGGTCAAAAGTGAAAGTTGCCAAAATTGGACTGTTCTCAAAATTAATTCAGGTGAGACAAAAGCTATCGGGTGCCACACGATCCTTATAGGGGGATTTATCGGGAGTCTGTTTTTCTCATTTTGTTAGGTAGTTTGTACTAGCTGTTTTTCCCTTTATCCAAAAAAAAAAATCGAAATGTTTAACTTTATGTTACATTTTTTTTAAAGAAAAAAACCTTAAATTTATGTCTTGACCTCCGATCATTCGATATAAACAAGACTATGGGCAAGTTCCAGTCTCTATAGCCTGAGCCCATCGCTTTACAAAACTTCATTTTGAGCCTGATTGCCCTTATCCATTGGACTTCTGAGTTGCTTTGACCCGGTCCAAGTCTCCTCTAAGCTCACTGATAATGCTTCTTCTTTTCAAATAAAATTAAAAAAGAAAAAGAACAGGAGAGAGAGAGCTCAAGTATAACATTGGAAAGCCAAGCGGGGACTTGTGTGGAGCGAGCGAACAAAAGGCGTCAACTGGTTGTTTGAAGTAGGAAAATGCAAGGTGGATCATCAGGCATTGGGTACGGTCTCAAATATCAGGTATACAGTCCCTAATCCTTACCTGCTTCACTCTCTTGTTGTTGTTTTTGTTTGTTCATGTTCCGATTCCAGAGCTGGATATTGATAATGTGGAATTGGTGTAGGCGAGGTGCATCTCAGATGTGAAAGCCGACGCCGATCACACTAGCTTCATCGCCGGCACTCTCAGTCTCAAAGAAGAGAACGAGGTTTTGTATACATACTTCTCTCTCTCTCTGTCTCTCTGCCTTTTTAGTACTCTTTTGATCTCTTCAATGGAATGTGTTAAGTGCCTGCTGTTTTTTATAGGTTCATTTGATTCGGCTTTCTTCGGCTGGAACTGAGATCATTTGCGAGGGCTTGTTCTCGCATCCTAGTGAGATCTGGCACCTCGCTTCGTGTCCTTTCGATCAACGCGTTTTCTCCTCCGTCTTTTCCACCGGTAACTTCCCGATCTACTTTTCTCTTGCTGATTTTCTATTTAATTTTTTTATCTTGTGTTTGTGTCTCAGTTCTCTAGTTCTTGCTTTGCACATGTACTGTATTTATCATTAATTTAGAGTTTCCTTTGTTATTTAAGGCGAATCTTATGGGGCCGCGGTTTGGCAGATTCCGGAGTTATATGGCCAATTAAATTCCCCTCAGTTGGAAAGAATTGCTTCTCTTGATGGACATGTTGGTAAGATTAATTGGTGAGTTTGTCTATACTCATCTTAATAAGTTTTTGTGGTCTACTACTCACAAAGCATTTATATTCAGTTCTGAGAAGAGGGATCTGGTTTTATAGTTAGGATGAATACCCGTGCAATAACACTTCTGTTTATTTTTTATCGTTATTGTGGGTTAAAACTACCTTAAAATCTTTGTCGGGATTTGAAATTTCATTTTTCATGCTTAAATTCTGTGTTTGATGCTTTGCGCTTTCCTTATGGCTCACCTATTGTGTGTGAGTGCTCAACAGCGTTCTGTGGTGGCCATCTGGAAGAAATGACAAGTTGATTAGCATTGATGAGGAGAATCTACTCGTGTGGAGTTTAGATTGTGGAAAAAAATCAGCTCAGGTATTGTTCATTCTGTAGTGGGAAATCCAGCGTAATGTTGTTTCTGATATCTGTGATACGATGTAATCTATTTGTCTTCATTATCAAATTAGATTTTATTTGAATGTATAAAATATAGGTACAATCTAAGGAGTCAGCTGGTATGCTGCATTATTTATCTGGTGGAGCTTGGGATCCACATGATTTGAATGCTATTGCAGCAACTTGCGATTCCTCAGTCCAGTTTTGGGATCTTCGAACAATGAAGTATGATTTATTGGCCCCTCTCTCTCTGTCTCTCTCTTTCTCCTTTCTTGCAGACATTATATGATTGATCACAACTGAAATGTAATGGATCACAGAAAGTGAATTTCTGTTCAATGCTTTGATATGGTTCTTGTTATGGAGTAGCTATTGTCTTTCAAGATGTTATGTTCCCTCTGCTTAGTTCCTTATTTTTCATTTTCTTTGGACTACACTGTTACATTTCTTATTTATCTTCACTTGGACAATGCTAAAAGCTCCAATGAAACATAGAGTAGTGCTTCTTTTATGGCTAGTTAATGATTTATTTGTCGTCATGGTTGTATGCTTATTTGTCATATCTTGTTGTTGCTAACAATATTGTTATTTTGTTGCAGAAAGACCAACGCAATTGACTGTGCCCATGTGCGCAATATTGATTATGACTTGAAGAAGAATCATATACTTGTAAGTGCATATTCATATTCACCTCTAAGCATGGATTGCTACGTTGATGCTCAGTTCATTTCACCATTAGATATTAAGTGATCCTACTAAGTATGTTTCTGTTTGTAACTTCTTAAATTTAGTAGGCATCTCAGTATTTGGATTTGTTCACTGATCTTTGTAATTCTATTGTCTAATGCAATGTGAAGTAGCTGTCATGAGAAATCTGAACCTCTTTAAATTGTATGCCACACCAATGTGACATGACTTCCTGTTTGATGTTTGGCATAGTTGAGTATTAAAGATATAATCTCTCCTAAAACCTCCTTGGTAGATTTTATTTCTGTTTACAGACTCCTAAATAATCAATTATTGTTATAGATGTAGTCACGCAGTTACGAACTCACTGCATTGAATATTTTATAGCATTAAAATTGAGTATTTCAGGTTACTGCAGAGGATGAATCTGGAATACGCATCTGGGATCTCAGGATGGCAAAAGTTCCCATCAAAGAGCTGCCTGGGCATACACACTGGTAGGAGTTTTCTTTTTCTATTAGGGTTTTGATTGTTCTTGAATTATAGCTGTACCGAATGAACAGTAGCTGTACCGAATGAACAGTTTTTTGCCTTAAGCTTTTTTATGCTATTCTATCTTCTCAGTTTCTTTGATATTTCCTGCTGGTTATTGTCATTGTGTGTGAAAATCTTGAGCACTTAAATTACTCATTGTGGATAAATTCTGGCAGGACATGGGCCATCACATGCAACCCTGAGTATGATGGATTGATTTTGGTACTTCGTTTGAATCTCTCACCCTTTCATTTGCATGCTCATATTTTAGTGTACACACAGATTTAGGGTGTGAATGCTTTATTCTTGGCCCTCCTTTCTCCTTTAAAATAGTATGATCTTTTATTAAGAAGTCATCTTCTATTGACAGCCATTCTTGATTGAACAATCCTAATGTGTCTTCCTTTAAGAATGCCCCGACATCCCATTACAGGGACCAAAATTTTGGAAAGTTGGTAGGATTAGTGATGTACCTTACTGAGGCTACAGTTGGTCGTTGGTTTTCTACAGACATTTTTTATTTATGGCCTTTGGATATGAAACTAGCAAATATAAGTTTCATTTCAACGCGCTTGTTCTGTCTTCCTTCTAGTTAGGTGCTTGTTTGCATTGCTTTAATCAGATTTAAGCTATTGCAGAGTGGTGGTACAGACTCCGTTGTTAACTTGTGGTTTGCTTCTACGTCAACTGGGGACGAATCGACATCCGAGAGGTTATTAGCTTGTCTATATGGCTGAAGTCTTATTGACACCTCTTTTTTCAGTTTGCTTGGACATCCCTAAACTTTATATTTCTTTTGACAGCCTATTGGAGCGGCAAGCTGAACCATTGCTTAATTCATATAGTGACTATGAAGATAGTGTTTATGGTAATTAGTTTAACTAACCAAAATCTCATAATGTGACGATTTTAGTTTAGCTAACTAATTTTTGGATTTTCCTAGGCCTTGCGTGGAGTACTCGTGAGCCTTGGATTTTTGCGTCCTTATCTTATGATGGAAGGGTAAGACACCAGCATAATGACAGGACAAGCAGTATGAAGTACTGAAATTAATTGTGTACAAAGATTAAAATAAGATCCTTGACATAGCCTGATTTTGATTTTCGAAGATTTTGCTGTGTCTACTTATTGATGTCTCAAATTTCCATAATCTTGTTCACGATATTGTTGATTGATCCATTAGTTTGGTCATTACAGGTAGTTGTAGAATCGATAAGGCCTTTGCTCTCCAAGAAGTGAATTCCACCTATGTAACTCCGCTACTAAGTGCTAAAGGGACTGAGGAAACGCATAACTGGAAGGCGAACTACAACCTTAATCAACAAGAGTCCACTGGCTCAACTGGGAATTCAGAACATGTTTTCTTAAACAAGTGCCCGGTGAGCAATGTTACGTTCAAGTGATCCCTCCGAAATCCTCCGAATTAGCCATCAAATCTTATTTGTGATTTTATGCTCCAGTACGGCAAGAATTTGTATAGGATGTTTGTCCGGGTCCTCCGGGAGGTCATCATATGCTCTAAACATTGCGTATGGTGTTCGAAAAACACAGCATTTAAAGATAATGGTGAGTGATAGCAATCCTTCAATCCAAATACTACACAATCGTTTTCTGCTTGCTTGAACGTTGCTTCATGTCTTCGCATGTATCAGTAGGTCTATATAATATCTATCAATGGGGTTTTTGGTCTGCCTTTTATTTGTGATGGGTAGTCTATGTGTTTCTGCAAAACAGCGTTGCTTTTGATTAGCTAGTTGGCGAGGAATTAGTTTATTAAGGTGATGATTAGTAAGTGGTCCAAGACGATCATCAGACGCATTGGGAGCCGGACTCCTATGGAATTAACTGATCGGAGAGGATGATTAGCTACAGGGCGACTGTAATGTAACACGGTCGTTTTGTTTTTATAAAACAAAATCTTACGCTCGTTCAATTCTCAAAAGCTTGTTTACAAACATTAGGTTGTCTACCAATCAGTTATTTTTGTAACTTATTGGTTGGTTTCAGCTGTATGACTCTTCAAATAGCTAATAAAGATGTTTGAAGAGTGGTTCTTTTATCGGCCGATTGAAGTTAAAACAGTCACAAATGAAAAGGCTCTTATGTAGGAGTGTTTTTATCCGACAATTAAAATTTTAACTGTCAAAAGTCAATTATAACCTTTCTATTGTTAAGTTGTGTAATATTTTGCTGTTTAATTTGTATTCTTGATTAAATTGCAAGTAAATACTGTACGCGTCATATTTTTGTTAGTTTTAATATACAACAATTTCTGGTAAATAGGACAACCTAATTGAGGTTCCTATATACTTACGTTTTAGGAATAATATTTATTATTGTAATTATTTTATGCAGTTATCGGTTAGAAATAAAATATTGACCTTAAATGAAAATGAAAATAGAAAGTTGTATAAAATTTTCATAAATGATGAAATAGTACAGGTAAATGTGACTTCTCTAAAATCTAAATTCTTATAAGAATATTCAACGAAATTCTAAAATATATAATATTCATACCCTTATAAATTTTTTTAAAGTTATGTCCTCATAAGTCATTAATACTAAACAATTAATTTTATCATGCATTTTTAATAAATCGCTAATACAATCCGCTGGTCAAATCAGCTAATATAATTAACTATTAGCTGATTATCAAATAGGGCCGAAACATAATGAACTAAATAGATTAAATTAAATATTATTTATATGGTAATTTATCTTAATTTTTAAATTTAAACTAAATGAATTAAATTTGATTCAATATTTGATTAATCTGATCTTTATACAATATATATTTATTTATCAATTTTTAACTAAAATTTTAAGAAAATTAAAATATTTTTAAACCATAAAAAGATTTATTTCTTCTACTTTCATCTAATATAGAACTTTTGTTTTATGTGTGATTCTATTTTGATTAGAAACTAATAATTCAACTTTTGAATCTTATCTTCCTTGAATTCAAAATTTGAACCCTATCCTCTTGGGTTGGAACCGGTCCGACGCTGCAAAAAAAGGACATCGATTTGGCATCTTTGTCTCTTATTATTGAAGACAAATGAACCCGAATTTAAGTCACTTTATTATTATTTTTTAATACAAACCATCATTGTTCAGAAGAAAATGAAACGAAACTCATTCAAAGTCCATCTGCGTTTCATAACCATAAGCTCACTTTAAGCTTATCCAGATCCAAATCAGCAAGTTTGACATTCAAACTCATTAAAAGTCCATTGCTTATTTGGACTTGTAATGGACTTTGAATCTGCGTTTCCTAACCATAAGTCCACTTATTAGATATACACCGTAGTTGGAAACTGACTTTAACCTTATCCAAATCCAAATCAGCGAATTTGACATTCAAACAATTTTCCTTTTTTTTTTTTTTCAGAAATAGGATAAATTATATGAACTATCCAAAGACATTATAGGCGTTACAAAATGAGAAAAATTATCACACCACTCGTGTACGTTTGCTCGTTTTCCTAATATATTAAAAAATAGCTTCGCAATCAAGTTGATGGTGCAACCTTTATGGAGCGATGTCTATATGAATATGGGGTTGTATGCTATGATGAAGAAGGAAACTTCGTGAGAGCAGTATCTGGTCATTTTGTAGAGCGTTGTAGTGCAAATGTGGTTGAAGCTGTGGCACTGCGAGAAGCGTTAACTTGGGTCTTGTCTCTTTGTCAGGGTCGATGAGCTTTTTACTCAGATACCCAAAATATAGTTTCTGCTATGAATAGTTTTCATGATACTTAGACTGAATTTGGTAGAATTATTTTGAAATGTAAGCAATTATTACACGCTAGACCTCATATCAAGGTTTGTTGGGTTCGTCGGTAAGTCAATGTTGAGACTCATAACTTAGCAAGGGTCTCACATTTATATGCTAGCCGTTGTAGTTGAAATTTTCCCCTACCTCTCTGATTAATGCTATTGATATTGACTTTGTTTAAAAAAAATAAACAAGAACTAGAAATTAAATCACCAAAATCAGTTTCATCTGTATATTGTCCATTTGTAATTGCTTGAATAACAATAATGTTGGACCCCGTTTTCGAAGTCCAATATCGGCTACAGAAGCCTGAACTTAAACTTATATCACTACATGTAACTTTTATCAATCGACCCCACTTAACAATTTTCTAAAAGATATTCAATTGCAATTATCATTAATAACAAAATGAAGCGTTTTACAAAGTTTTAATGACATTTCAAGCCATAATACATCAGTTGAGTTCAAGAGACAAAAATATAAAATACTCTTGAACTAATAGAACTTGAAATGTAACTAAAG
>JAOSBM010000006.1:472281-483619 GCA_027568955.1 Erythroxylum tenue
AGGCCTTAGGCCCAAATGCTTAAATGAACTCCCTAATAAGCCCTCAACTATTTTTACCTTAATTTCTCCAATTAACACATTTTATTTCTTAATTTAAACAATGAATCAATTTAAACCTAAACAATTTACTCATGATTCATGGTTATTCAATAAAAAGAAATTCGGGGGCCAACAAATAAGTCAATCCCTCTCAACAATAACCTTTATCCAATTCTTACTCTCAATCCAGCTAAGGGCCTCCTTTATGGCTATTGCTTTAGCAATCTTTGGTCGAAAAGCTCCATCAAATCTGCCAACCTTTATCCTCAAAACTGAACCTGAAAAATCTCTAGCAACAAAACCATACTCAATATAAGAAACATCCACAATTGTTGCAGCATCAACATTGAGCTTTACCCATCCAAAGTATGGTTTTCTCCATGTAATGACATCATCAGAGTTCTTGCATTCTCAACCATCACTTGCGGCTTCAACCAATCTTGATGGTATCGTAACGTTCTAGCCCAAACTGATAACGGACCATAAAATAAAAATTAAAAATTTTAAAAATTTAATAAAATTAAAATTTAATCAAAAACTGTTAATTAAAAATTGATTAAAATTTAACCTTTTCTTTTAATTAATTTTTAATAATAAATTGATTAAAAATTATTTAACAGTTTAAAATTTTAATTATTGCAGAGCCCTCGAGCTTTTGACACGTGAAATGTCCAGTCACCATTATCCATTGCCACGTCTTTTAACTTATCCACAATCTACAAAATTCTCAGTCACACATGTGGCGGACACGTGGAGACAAACTACTTCCGAGGTTGTCAAGTCACACTTTTTGCGTTTAGGGCCTCAATTATGCTTCCAAGATTCCACGTATTGTGGTCCCACGTAATGTTAGATCATAGATTTTCTTAACTTTTCAGAAAAAGAAATTTCAATATTTTTCTCCACCATTACGTAATTACAGTATCACCATTCTTTTTCTTTTTCTTAAAAACACTAATGATAAATTCTTAAAACCGAAATTAATAATATATCCGAAATTAACAATTTCGAATCACAAAAATAACCTTTTTATAAAAATATCAATACTAGCAAAACGAAAAGTCTTATACATTCGGATTTGTTGACTTTGACTTTATGATAATTAAAATTTACGGATAGTTTTATAGTATAATTCTTCTTGCAGTTAATTTTTATTAGAGTTAGTAATAGATTAGGCCGAGTCATTATAAACTCAATTTCAAAATTTTATTTTCGAGCTTAAAATTTTAGGTTGAGCTTGAGCTCGGTTGAATTAAATTAAATTAAATTTTTACTTAAAAAAATTAAAAACAACGTCTTTCTATCTACACTGACATCTTTTTATGTGAAAATTTTAAGATTTTGAGTTTAATCAAGTTAGTTAATTCATAATCAAATCAGGATAGAAAAAAATATAGAATTAACCCAATTCGATTTCTCGATTTAGTCAAAAGGGTTAAAAAACGAGTTATATTAAAAACTCGATCAACTAAAGTTAGTTTTGTTAACTTTGAATCGGGTCGGATCAAATTAAACTTTTTTTTGGTCCCCCCTCGTATTTATTATATGTAGCATTTTATAATACCATTTGAAGTTCTTAGTGTTTTAAAACTAAAATTATAAAAATTATTAATAATTTTTAAAATTTTTAAAATATATAATAATATCAAATCATATAAAATATATTAACAATATCTCAAACCAAAATTATAAAAGATTATTGATGAACTAAAATTTGTGTACTTATTTTGTAATAACTATTTAATAAATAATTACCAAAAAATAACTATTTAATAAATACATATTATAAATTTATTTCAATGGATAATGTGTCAAAAAAAATGATGATCACCCCATTGAAAGGACAACTCAAGCACAAAACAGGAAACTAAGAAAACAACAGATGGCTGAGCTTCCGCCACGTGGCGAAAGCGAGGTGTCATATCAGACACGTATTAGAAAAAGCGGGACCCACATACCTACTTACTTTCCACTTACGTGTATATATATATATATATATTTATTTATTTATGTTTCAAAATCCAAACCACCGCCATGAGAGCCAACAACTGATCCGATCTTCCTCTCTAAACCCAAAAAACCTCCCCGCCGCAACAACCGCCAAAACCACCGCTCTCTGCAAACCAAAGATTCTCTATCTTCCGTTGTTCTCTTTCTTAACCCCTTTGGCTCTCTTTTTATTATGATATCAATATTAGTTATATTTAATTTAGTCAACGAGAAGTCTCCTTCTATTTCTGCTCTTGGAAACTGTAAAAAAACCCTAACTTGTGCTTCAAAGCTTCAATTATCTAGAACGCTCCATTTGGGGTTTTGTCTATTTGGCTTTCGTTTTCTCTTGGTGGGTTTTTTAATTCTGGTGTTTTTTTTTATGGCATTTGAGTAAATAATGGCTGGCGGTCTTGCGGCGGCTCATCCTCCTCTTAAGCTTCATTTTAAGCACCGGAGGCTCCACATTTTACCTCTTCGAGCTAACATTCATGGGTTGGAGCTCAGAAGCAAGAAAAGGAGACTGTGGGTTGAAGCTGGTAGGGTTGCTGTGGAGTTGACCCGCGTTAGTTGCTGTCGCTTCGACTCTGTACGACCAACTCGGAGGTCCGGTAGGTCGGGTCAGAGCGTGGAGAAACCTCAAGAGAAGAGCCCCCGCAGAGTCCAAGTCCAAGCAACTCCTGCTTTGCCATTTGCGTATGTCACAAATGTTTTTAACTTTTTCTTTGATTTTTCAATAGTTTCTGTGTCTTTGTCGGTGGTGACTGTGTTAAGTGCCTGCTTTGTCCATTTGTTATTTCATCTTGAACGCTTTTGTGAGAGAGTTACCTTAAAAAAAAAGCTATCTTTGACTATCTGACTGCTTATATCTCTTAGATTTACTCGCGATGATGAACTTGGTGTAATTGATACTTCCTCTTGGTTGATGAATTAATTACTCTCTTTTATTTGTACGGAGCAAAGATTGTCTCTTTCTGTTTTTTTTTTGTTGGTATTTCGAAAATGGAAATAATTACAAACTGCATAGAGAGGTACTCCTATATTGATAAGATTTCTCTATTATATTGGAGAAGTTTTTGCAGTATTTTATAGTTTGCCTAACCTTAAGATGTTGGTGTGGTACAATTGTTGTAGGTCTCGTTTTGTTTCAAGACAAGAGAAATTTCATCCTCGTTGTACCCCAAGATATTCGGGTCCGCAATCTAGAGACACCCCTCCAAAGAGAGGTAAACAGTTAATCTCCTGAGTTTTGGCCATTTCATATGCTTCGTTCATCTATGTTTCCTGGGTGAATGTCTAATTTATGGCTATAATCGTTGTGTTTGATTGAGATCATGCTCATTGTAGACACTGGTATTGCACATGAGAAAGACTGGGGCATCAATTTGTTAAATGAAAACATCAAGGAGTCAGGCACTAATGAGGATGGTAGTATTTGGTATCGAGAAAGCGGAGAGGACTTGGGTGAAAATGGATATAGATGTAGGTGGACAAGGATGGGAGGTCGATCTGATGATAGTTCAACAGAATGGAAAGAAACGGTACGTGGTTATTTTAATCACATGATATTGGGATGCTTGTTTTATGCTTGTATGAGATTGAAGCACACTGATGGTTACTTTCTGTATAAAGACAATATAAACAGTTAATAAGGTTAAATTTTATCTTATTGTCTCAAATTTTTTTGGCAAAACTCTTGTTGTCTATGTAGAGCTTCATGATTGTTAACGTTATAGCCATTAGCATCAATTTATCATTTTTAAGACACAAAAGGCAAACATCCATTTTAAGGTCGCATTTCTGTGGTTAACTATTTGTTTTGAGTGAACCTTGTAACCATATACCTCCAGAATGCACCTGCCTTGCCCCTAGCTGTCTGTTGAAATTTGTTAGCTAGGTGGGTCGGTTTCAAACTTTAGTCTGCCTTTTCGAATTTCTGCAAAGCTTAGGTGCCTGGTACATCACTTGTGAAAGCTTAACAAGTGATGGAGGCAGAATTTATAGGAAAGAAGTGAAATTAGAGTAACAGTAAGGAGAGTTAACAACAAACTAATTGGTGTGGCAGATGATTAAGATTATGATGCAAGTGGTTTATAACTCTGTCGGACATGCTACTGGCCAGCTGTATATGTACTTTCAAACTACTTAACTGGCAAGTTTTCATAAACTCATTATCATCCCAGGTGGATGCATTTAATGGATTTATCTCCTTGACAGTGGTGGGAGAAGAGTGACTGGACTGGGTACAAAGAGCTAGGTATATATCTCAACCTTCACTTATTTAAGATTAATATTTGCAAGATGTAATTTCTCTGGTGAGGTCACCCTCAATGGAGTTCTGTATCTCAGGTGTAGAGAAATCTGGAAGAAATTCTGAAGGTGATTCATGGTGGGAAACATGGCAAGAAGTGCTTCATCAGGATGAATGGAGGTCTAGCATTTTTAGTTTTTTCCAATCTGATGGAATATCGAGAACTCTGTTATGCATTATGTCTCTCAAGCTTGGGAAGAGCTAAGATTACATTTTGTGTACTTGTTATTGCAGTAACCTTGCAAGAATAGAGAGAAGTGCACAAAAACAAGCAAAATCAGGCACTGAAAATGCTGGATGGTATGAGAAATGGTGAGTAACTGTTATGAAGTAGGAGTAATTTGATAGATGCTAATTATAGGCATCCATGTTGCAGTTGAAAACACAGAAGATACTTGCTCTATATTAACTATACTCTATTTATGGACTTAGGTGGGAAAAATATGATGCTAAAGGCTGGACCGAGAAAGGTGCACATAAGTACGGTAGACTGAACGAGCAGTCATGGTGGGAGAAGTGGGGAGAGCATTATGACGGAAGTGGATCCATTCTCAAATGGTCTCTGTCTGATTAATCGTTATAACTTATTCGGATCTAAATTTCCTTCGTGAATATTAGCTTAGTTACTGCAATATCAAAAAGTAGATGATATAAGTAGCTGAAATATCTTCAAGCAGATTCAGAACACGGACATTAATTTAATTGATGCATCTCTATCCGGTACAATAAATTGGATGGTATTAACAATTTGGTATATCAGATTTTATCTTCTGCATTTTACTCTGTTCTGTTGCCATTTTCAACTCCAATTAATGTTTATCTATGCATGTAATTTCTCTGCTGGAAGCAACTTGTTTATTGAGTTCTTTACTTTGAGTCCTCAGGACTGATAAATGGGCAGAGACTGAATTGGGAACTAAATGGGGAGACAAGTGGGAAGAGAAGTTCTTTGCTGGTATAGGTTCACGTCAGGGGGAAACTTGGCATGTTTCTCCGAGTGGTGAACGTATGTGGTTTCCGTTGCTTTTGTCTTTATGATACATAAACTTTTCATTTGGTATATTCTTGATGAGATATGATATTAATCTAGTTTCTATGATTATTCTATCAGATTTCTTTGAATAACGTATTATATTCAGCTACTTGCTTCTATTATTGTTTACCTTTTTATATACTTTGGCAGTTTTATTTTCCTGAGATTGATTTTCTATATGTCTAGGTTGGTCAAGGACTTGGGGCGAGGAACATTTCGGAAACGGGTAACTTTAACGGAACTTGCTTTGATATTCACATCTGTATTGGAATGTTAATATGCCCTCCCATTTTTCACCAGGAAAGTTCACAAGTATGGAAAGAGTACAACAACTGAAAGCTGGGACATAGTTGTGGACGAGGAGACCTACTATGAGTAAGTGATACATTCACCAACTGATAGAAACATATATATATATATATATATATATATATATATATATATATGTTTCTATCAGTTGTATATATATATTGAAAAGAAGAATTGATTGATTGAAACATATATTTGCTGGTGCTTATGGAAACACAGTTTGATTTGCTCAAATTTGTTGATATGTGTTTGTGATGAAGGGCTGAACCTCATTACGGATGGGCTGATGTTGTGGGTGATTCAAGCCAGTTGCTGTCAATAAAACCTCGAGAAAGGCCGCCTGGTGTCTTCCCAAATCTCGACTTTGGATCGTCTACACCGCCCCCGACTGATGACTCTCCAGATTTGCCTCCAACTCAACAATGAAAGCTGATACCTAATATATTTGGTTCTAGCTCTTTCATATCTGGTACAAAATCCAATCTTATTTTCATGCAATTTGTAATGAAATACTATGAATTACCTTGCATTTATTCATTTTTTGGATGCAGAATGAATGCCTGCGTCCATTTCGGTCTCTGTTTATATGTTCAATATTCTTCTAGTTTGTGAGAACCTTTCTGGCAGTTCATTTGCCAGTAAATGATCAAAGAAAAGCCTCGCAGGCTAGATTTGCTGTCTTGTTTGTGAGTCTTCATGTCAGGAGTCTTCAGTTTGCTTAGGCTGAAAAGTGTCGGAGCTTAGAACTTGAAGTCCATGACCATCTAGTTAGTTTTTCTTCAAACGTTTTTGGTTAGGATGCCTTGTCATCTCAATATTTGGGATGGGCCGAGGTCGGGTACAAGCTCTTAAGACTTGACACCGAGCTTGAATCTGAACTCAATCAGGCTTCGATAAGTTGGTAAGAACTCGTCTGGACGGACATACCCGAAAAGTTCTAAGTAGTGTTAATGCTTCGAAAACAAACTCCTCAAAACCGAACTATCATGTGTGTTTTCCAGGTAAACGTGTCTCTTTAAGTTCCAATAACCGTGGAACCTTACAACATGGTCGGGGTTAGGAAAGTGTCTACAACTTCTTTGAGATTAAAGATTGTCTGATTAAGGAATATATAGTTTTAGTAAGCTACTAACTTTCTCGTATAGGGTAGTTGGAGGAAGTTTTTATAGTTTTAGTAAGCTGCCAACTTTCTCATATACGGTAGTTGGAGGAGGAAGTTTTTTGGAAGTATTTATAGTATCGTGTTCTGTTGGTTGTTAACTAATAACTGATTCGGTGACCCCAAGCTTTGGATGTGCCCTCAACTCTTGGAGTTTGGTTGTGTCATTATCCAAAAAATCAATCTTTTAAAAATCAAATCGACTTATAAAATTTTTGAGTTAATTAATTTTTTTAAATTTTTATTGTCAAAATTGATTAGTTTATAAATTATTAATCAGTTTTTATAAATTAATCTAAATCGGTAAATTTTTATTTGAATTGTTTAATTAAATTTCAAAAATTTTGATAAATAAAAATTATTTTAAATTATTTAATTTTATTCTATTTTTGCCTAATTTTATAATGATATTAAATGCTTTAATGTCGATTTAATCTTTAAAATTTAGAATTTATCATTTTACTGGTTTAACTTTTAATTCGTATTAATCATTTCAAATAAATTTAAGGAATTACTAAACATGAAATTTAAACTTTCAGTGAAGACAAGGATCGTATAAATACTTAGAACTCGAATTAGTTCAATTTTAATTAAGTTTGCTTTAATTGAATTAGAATTAAATATTATTATGTTATAATTAGTTTTAATTATCTTTTCTCTCTCATTGTAATTCTTACTTTTAAAAATATTAAAATATTATCTTTAAATAGATTTATTTTTGACAAAATTCAAAATTAAATTCAACAAACATATATTCAAGACATAATCTATAGCTCGGGCTCGAGCTCAGACTGAAATTTTGAGAATTAGGTAGAGTTAATCTATAAACTCTATTAATTAATGATTAAAAAATTAAATCAGTTTAATTTGTTTAATAGTAAAAGTCTTGATTATTCAACTTTTCGGTTTGATTTTTTACTTTTCAGTGTGATTATTAAAATAAATTTTTGTTAAAAATTGATAAGTTTATTAATTAGTAGGTCAATTTTTATAAATTAATAAATTAAAATAAATCAATTAATTTTTATTTAACGCTTCTTTTTAATTAAATTTTAAAATTTTGAAGTTTAATTAAAAATAGATTTATTCAAATTAGATTTATTTATGACAAAATCAGACGTAAATTCAAAAAACATGTTTAAACTTTCACATTTTTTAGATATATTCAAAGACTTAAATAGCTCGAGCTCGAGCTCAACTTGAAAACTCGAGAATTAAGTAGAGTTAATATATAAACTTTATTAGTCAATGATTAAAAGATCCAATCTGTTCGATCGATTTAACCGTAAAAATTTTCAAATTTTCAATTTTTCAGTTCAATTTTTTACTTTTCAATTTGATTATTAGAGTAAGCTCTCGTTAAAAATTGACGAATTTATTAATTAATCGATCAATTTTTTTAAATCAATAAATACTTATAAAATAAAATAAGTCAATTAATTTTTATTTAACAATATCTTTTTTTATTAAATTTCAAATTATTTAATAATAACAACAATTTTTATCAATTATATTTTAAAATTTAAAATTTATTCTATATTTAACTTATTTTATATCTACTTTTTCTTAGTTATAACGAAAACGGTGGAAGCAGCTCGTGTATCGATTCGCTCACTATCTCTTCCGAACCGTCTCTCCAAGCCACCGAGCATTTCTCACCACGTTAGATCCGTCAGCCTCCCTCGCAGATCACATTCTTTGATCTCGCAACTCAGAGATGAGATTAAAAAAAAAAAAGTTTGGTTTTCAATGCCTGAAAACCTGACATCTGCTAGGGTTTGTGATGCTCTGAACCGTCTTCGAGATTTCAGTGACTCTTTGCACTATATCATCCAGCTTCCTCGGACCCAAGAATCCTTACGCTACCATCGCAATATACTTCTCGAGAATTATCTCCGGTTTGTTGATGTTTATGGAGTTTTTCAGAGTCTGGTTTTGGGGTTCAAAGTAGAGCAAGTCGCTGTAAAGACGAGAGACAAGTTCAGGATTGGTTTGTAAGTTAAAGCTCGCAAGAAAATGGCTAAACAGATGGAAGAGCTTGTGTACAGAGCTCGGAGGACGACTCTCTGAATTCTTGGTTCAAGATTCGGACTCTGTGCCTGTTAAAGTCTTAAAGACATTGAACTGGTTTTTCTTTTCGAAGATTTTAGCGAAGTGACTGTGTTGGTGTCTGTTGCGGTTTTCAGACGAATCTCCGCGTCGTGTTTCCCGAGAAAATGTCCGTGTATGCCATTCAAGTCAAAGAAACCTGAACTTAACTATGGATTCAGGAATTTGAAGAATGCGGAGTGAAGAATTTGTGGGGATTGAAGAAGAAAGAAGCTAATGAAATCAGCAGTATGGTTACCGAGAAAATGCAAGATTTGGAGTGGAGCATAGAAGATCTTGAAGCTGGCGGTGAGAAGGTTTTCAGGAGCTTGATTAACACTAGGGTTTTGCTCCTCTATAGTTTAACTCGATAAAGTTACGTTTGGTTAGATGGAAAGTTTTTAATGAAATATAATGTAATCAAATAATTATAATGGAATGGAATATGAATGAATGTAATATTAGAATGAATGAAAGGAATGAAAGAGTTTATAATATAATATTGTGCAATGTTGTTTGAATGTCGGATATAATGAAATGTAATATATATGTATAACAATAATAAATGACTGTTATACTCTTTTCTTCTTCAGCCGACTCTTTATTTCTCTGTTTTTTTTTCTCTTTTCTTCCCTTCTTTCTTTCTCTCTCACGGTTCAATCTTCTCGGTGTTCGGACTGTGACTCTTCCTTCCTCAAATGAGGAATGGGCCAATGCTTCTTCTATTTCGAAACGTATTTTGGGTTTGGAAAAGTGCAGATTTGCATGGTCACGGTTGTCGGCGATGACACTTGTCGCTAACAACCGTCCACTGCTACCCGAAGACGATGCTCTTCCTCTGTCGACGCCCAAATGTATTGTCTTGCTTGGTATTAAGGTAGAGTATATTAGGTATTACATATTTATTATTTTACATTCCATCCTAAACTCCTCAAATTTGAGGTTTTTTATTTTTACTGTTTATGATGAAATAAGATATAATATAAAATCCTCCGCTTTCATTTCATTTCGTTCCATTATAAAACCTTCTCTCAAACGATAGAATAATATTTCATTCCATTATAAAACCCCCAACTAAACATAACCTAAATCTCTTTAGCAACAGCAAAATGTCGGGTCGGGTTTAGGAAGTTCAAGCGATTATAATTAGGTGAAATTTGAAAAAAAAGGGCATTATTTAAAGAGTGCTAATCTTCTCCAGATTATTAAATTCAAAATTCAATCAATTTAAACCTTTATTTATTGACTTGGAATTGAACCGATCTCTTCGCTAATGAAAAAAGGTCGAACTGAGTGTTCGACATTTTAACGATTGGGTGAATTTTGAGGAAAAACAATACTGTTTAAGTCGAGCTGATATTCTCAAGGTTAAATCCGATTTAAACTTTTAATGATTAAATTAGATTTTAGAAATAATTATATATAATATAAACATAATTTAAAAAATGAGAAGAATTTTATAGTTTCATTTATAAATCAATTGATTTAAGTAAATTATTAATAATTCAAAATCATATGATAAAGATAAAATAATTAATATTACTTTATATTTTGCTAGTATCATAGATGAGTTGTGTCTTGTGTAATTCAAATCCCAGCTTATACAAATGAGTTTAGCTTTGTTTAAATTGAATTAGACGATAAGCAGCCTCTCTACTAGTTAGGAGTAAGGATATGTATTACTAAGTGTCTGTTTAGTTGGACTTATACTAGTAGAGTTTTTATCAGCTCTGTAGATCTTTTTTCAGAATAATTTTTATAAGAAGCTAGTTGATTGTTGGACTGTCATTTAAAAAAGAGCTTTTTGAAAAAAGCTTCATATAGTAGACTGTTTGGCAACATAAAAATTAAAAACACTTTTAATTTTAACTATATTTTATTTTGTAATAAAAATTATTTATGCATATAAATATTATTTAAAGCATATTAAACAATATGCAAAGCACAATTTATTAATTATTATATAATTTTAAAGAAATATAAATGAAAAATATATCTAACCAAATATTTTATATAGATTATAACATAAGTAAATTAATATTGAAAATAAATATTAAAACATATAAAAAAGTGAAATAATATTATATCCTAAAATAAATATCCAAGTTGAATAAATAGTTAAATACATAATAAACGAGATGATGAGATTGTGGGTATTGTGAGAATTATGTGTAAAACATAAGGACAAAAGGAACTAAAAAATAGGCTCATAAATTGATCTAAAAATTCTACTTAAAAAGTACTTTTTTGAGAAGCTCCAAATTTGAGCTTCTTAAAAAACTATATTTTAGCTTCCAGAAAAATCATACCTATTAAAGATGTACTTTTATATTGCTCCAAATTTGAGCTTCTTAAAAAACTATATTTTAGCTTCCAGAAAAATCATACCTATTAAAGATGTACTTTTATA
>JAOSBM010000006.1:483719-499844 GCA_027568955.1 Erythroxylum tenue
TTTTACAGTCAAATATTCAATTTTTTTAAAAAAACTTTTGTGATAGAAAAAAGTACTTATTAACCTCTCAAAATTTCATTTAAACATATACTAAACTTTTCCGGACCACACCTCAGCGAATTATCTTAAATGACATATCTTATGCCATGTTGGCAGTGAAATGATGAAGACAGAAGACAAAAACCTATATAATGGATGGCACTCATGAGTTAGGTTGGTATGTTAAACCAAACATGCAGGCCTCACTTAGTCTAATTTTTGCAAGATACTCTTAATTTGGTGGTTGAAAACATGATAGATTAAGAAAAAATTAAATTTATAAATATTATTTAGGTTAAGTTTATTAATAATCTTAAATTATCAATTTATAAAATAATTTATTCAAAATATATAATTTATAAATTATTATATATATATATATATATATATATTGTGAATTTAAGGATTTGCTTATTTGCTTTATGTATGGATTGGACCAATAATGATTAGTTTGTGTTTGTCATATGTATAATTCCATTGCTGAAAGGCGATAAAGATGGAATGGTTGTTAGCTTCATAATAGCCATTGGGCCCCTTCAAAGAAGACCGTTAAAGTTGGTAGGTACTTAAAAGTACTTTCTTAGTTTACTGTAGTTTTATCAAAAAATAAAATTATAAATTTATTAACATCACTAATTTAAATTAAATTTAGTTATTAATTTAATAATAATTATATACATCATACGCATAAAATTGTTAATTAGTTAATTGATATGTTTATAATTAACAATCATCATCATCATTATCGCACCCAGTCTGAAATCCTGCAGTGAAGCAAGATCTGAGGAGGTCAATAGTACGCAACCTTACCCCTACATAGTAGAGAGGATGTTTCCGGTAGACCCACATGCAGATATAACATGAAAAAAAATAATGCAGGACAGAAGAAAATTTTTTACAACAGTTAAAACTACTAAACTATTAATAGTAATAAAAAATATTGAAAATAAAAAGAGAAAGTTATATATATATATATATATATATATATATTATATAGATTAAAAGAAGATATAAATATATAACTAGACAGATTCGTAGGTGGGAAGGAAATGTAGTAAAACAATAAAAAATCAATGCGAGGACCAATTACACACAATTATAATTAACAATAAGTAATTAAAAATGAAAAATAAAATTTTAATTTATCAAATATTTTACACATTAAATTCTACATAATGTTTAACATGAATAAATCTCTACTAATTAGGAGTAAGGCTGCGTACTACTGGACCTCCTCAAATCTTACGTATCAATGAAATTCTTACTGCATGATGTTGTTGTTGTTTAATAAGAATGAATCTAATTTATATAACATTTCACATTAGCAATATTAACATTTATGATATTTAATTACTATTTTTACATCTTATTATTATACAAATTTTAATAAAATTATAAATTTAAAAATACAATTTATTTAACTATTAACTCATCAAATTTCTCGTTTAAAACATGTAATCATAATTAATTATATGAACACTTATGAGTTTGATTCTACTTTTTTACTTCAACATAAAGTGTATAAGTGATGGTGAAGAAGCATGTGAATCTAGCATGTATTCTTTTTAAAGCCAAACTTAAATGGAAAAAGACATAACCAAAAGTTACATACTTTCCTAGGAATTAGGGTTGCAACTCAAAAGAGTATATTATGTTAGGACCATGCCTCCCCATTGACCTCTCACCTTTCATAGCAAAACAATACCCAAAAAGAGAGTAAAGATAAGTTTTGATTGAGTTGGAATTCCACTTTGAAACTTCTTTTAATGTAACTTTATATAGATTCAAAATAATCATCATGGATATGAAATCTTTGTTTGTTTAAAAAGGTGAACAATAGTAAAAATATACTGAATCTATAAATGTTAGTGTGATCAAGTTTGTCTATTCAAAATTAGAGTTAACAAATTGGGGTCGATCAGAATTAATTGAATTTTAAGTTAGGTTAGATTATAAAAAATTCAATCAATTTAACAAAACAATGATATTTTAATTTAATTAACCAAACTAACGTTGTTTTAATTTTAAGTTCGAATCATATTTTTAAAGGTCGGTTATACCGAAATAAACCTTAACTAAAGAATGATTGCATTATAGCTTATTTTGAAACAAAACTCTTCCTTTTGGCTTAGTCAATTGCAACATAATACTAAGGGCTTGAAATACTCATCATGATATTTGTTTTGGTCTTAGTTTAGTGGAATCCAATCCTTCAATTTCCACTATAGATTCCCATTGTCAATCCCTATATTATTAATTATTAAATTAGAAGCAAAACTCATACTTAAGGTAAAAATATATAATTTTCTTGTTCTTTCATTTATTTTAAAATATTAAGAAAGCAATTTGTAATATTAAAAAAATAAAAATTAGAGACCTTTTATTAAATATTCATCGAATTATTTAATGCAAATTATCATACAGCTGAATATAATTAAGACAAAACATTCAAATTTATTATTATTTACTTATTTTAAATTTTTTAAAAAGTAATTTATAATGTTAAAAATCTAAAAAATTAGAAATTTTTATTAAACATTTATCAAATTATTTAATATAACTTATCTCATAACTGACTATTAATTATGTAAATAGAGTCTATATAATTATACAACTTAATTGTATTAAATAAAAAAATTCAACATAAGATCCCTTTTAAATTAAAATAATAAAAAATAAAAATAAAGGAAATTTGTATCATTTACAAATAATAATTAGATTTGTTATAAGTTCAATAAATGAAATGTGTAAAATTGGTAAAGAATCCAAATAATAGTGGCAGAAAAGGAAATATGAGAAAAACAAAACCAAGGACAATAAATGCCAAAATTGCAAATCAAACAATAGAGACGTTATGACTATCCCGCCATTAATAGGACTAGCGAGCTTTTCCTAGTACTCTCCTCTTCCTTTCTTCCTCTGATTTATCCGACAAATCCTTTAACGACCATGTTGAATTCTTATTAAGACCTTGGTTTCTACGAAAAGCATAGCTTCCAAACAAGACGGGCTTGTGTCGTTTCATCGCTGCCAATCCATGGGCTGCACAACCTCAAGAATCGACAACCAACCGCTGGTGACTCTGTGTCACGACCGTTGCAAGTTTCTTGAGGAGGCTCTGCACCAGAGCTATGTCCTAGCCGATGCTCACGTTGCTTATATGCAGTCTCTCAAAGCTCTTGGATCCGCTCTCCGTCTTTTTCTGGGTCAAGAACTGGTCGGTTCCTCACATTCTGTGTCGTCCAAGATTGAGAGAAACCCTCCTTTCGCTGAACACAACGACCCCTCTAAGTGTTCTTCGCCTGATCGTGGGTGTCACTCGAGTTCAACCTCAGACACCCACCTCGATTTTCGGTTTGATTCTGAAGAAGATGAGGAGTTCAGAGACAAAGATTTGGATTTGCAGAATCCTGTCAACCCCAATCATTTCCATCTTCAGACCTTGAATTCAAGTATTCATTCAGATTTCTTCGCGAGTAATGATGACTTGTTTCGTGCACAATCTCCTTTCGTTACGTTTTCTAAGTCATGGAAAACGCCTTCGCCTCCTAATCCAGCAAGCTCGACATGGGATTTCTTGAATTTCTTTGATGTATATGAGAGATGCGAAATACCAGTCTCAACTAGAGGAAAGACTGATAGTTTCGATCTGAAAAACCGACCTGTGGATGTGATAAGTGAAAATGATAAATCTGGTGGAAATTGCCAGAACCTGGTGGCTGAGAAGGATACGAACGGATTGAAACCGATGCCCAAGAAAAGTGATGAGAAGCAGAATGAGAAAACTGGCTTGGCTCAGGATAGTAAAAACCGAAGTATCCTGGAGGAGGTCATGAGAGAGTTGGAAAGTTGCTTTATCAGAGCCGCAGATTCGGGAAGTGAAGTTCTGACGGTCCTTGACAGTGGAAAATTCCGTTACCATGACAGGAATTTTGTTCATCAAGGTAAAGTTTCTAAATTTCTGATACTGTTATTGGATATCTAGAATTTGTAATTTTTTATGGAGATTGTTTGAACAGGAATCTCTACCAAGATGTTGCAAGTGGTTTCACCATCTTCATTGTGTAAAATGACTGAACTTTTTCCCGCAAATGAGAAGATTGGTTCTGCCAACTCCTGCTTAGATCAAAACTCGCCTGCTATTTCAGTCAACCTGTCTACCACGCTGAAGAAGCTTTGCATGTGGCAGGAGAAACTCTACAATGAAGTCAAGGTTCCAGGAAGCTTTAAATTAAAACAGTTTTGAAGTTCCATTGCTTTGTCTTTACTGACTTCTTCTGCAAAATTTGAGCCTTCACTTCTCTGTGATTGTGAATTCTGAGGCTGCTGAACTTGCAGGCTGAGGAGAAACTTCGTATTGCCCATACCAGAACTTGTAGCCAAATGAATGGTTGGAGTCAGAAAGAAGCTGAGTCCAGTAAATTGGACTCCGCTCAGAAACTACTCTCAACCCTATCAACTAACATCAGAGTTGCAATTCAAGTGATTGACAGGCTCTCGATTACTATCAATGACTTGAGAGATGGAGAGTTGTGGACACATATCAACGATTTGATCCTAAAGTTTGCTCTTTTCAGGACTCACATTATAGTTAATGTTTGAATCTTCTAAGTTGGCTACTCATCCTGTGTTATGGTGACAGGTTACTTGGAATGTGGAAAGCTATGGGAGAATGCCATCGATGTCAGGCTGAAGCAGTAAGTGGGGCAAAATGTTTAGACGCCATTGCTTCTGATTGGAAGCTTAATGACACTCGTATTGAAGCTGCAATGCAATTAAAGATTGATATTCGAAACTGGGGTTTAAGCTTCTTCAACTGGGTCACTGCACAAAGATGTTATGTGAAAGCTTTCAATGGTTGGCTTCTGAAGTGTCTTCCCAACGAACCTGAACCAAAGCCAGAAGATACAGGACACTCCTCTCCCACAGAACCTGCCATATTTGCACTCTGCAATGACTGGTCAAACGCCATAGATAGAGTCTCGGAGACTGAAGTAACTCAATCAATTCATGGATTTCTCACCAATGTACAACAATTTCTGGAAACGCAAAATGATTATGTACAGCAAAGGATAGTTTCAGACAAGGATGTTGACAGAAAGTTGAGGGCATTAGAGAGGGAAGATCAGAGTTTACACAAGTTAATGCAAGTGAAGAACCTGTTTGGAGAGGGTATGAACAGGAGTGAAAGAATAAAAGACTGTAGCCTTCAGTTTGGCCTGCAACAGATTTTCATTGCCATTGAGAAGTTCTCTGCAAGTTCTGTTAAAATCTACGAGGAACTTCAGTTTCACTTCGTAGAATCTACATCCCTCTAATTATCAATCATCAAAAGTACCTTGTTTCTTCATAATTTTGTCATGCAATTAAGCTGTCTAATACTTGTCAGGATCGTCAACTCGTCATGCAATTAACGGATTATTACGTGATGATGTGTGGATGAATCCAGGAAGATTATAAGCAACATAAGGACCTGTTCTCTGTTCTCACTTCACCTTCTCTTTGGTCCTAAATCATCTTCACTTCACTGATTGATCTTTGACAGAAACATTGTCGGTTTGAGGTGGCATGTTAAATCACCACATGTGATCTTATCACAAAAGCTGAGGCAGCGCAGTTGAGAGAGCAACAACTCAACGCCGAAAATGTGGAAGCTTCTGAACTTGGGAGGCATGTCAAAGTTTTATTAGGTTCAGGATAATGAAAGTTGGATACTTAGGTGGATAGATAGACCACTCGGTGAAATTAGGTATACTTTTAATTGTGCCTTGTTTATGTTTGCTATTAAAATAACTAAATTTTTTAATAATCAAATGACTTATAATTTAAACAAATAATTTAAAATAACTTAGAAGGCGCTTCATTGATGGGTTTGAGAAGGGACTAATGGGTAAGGAATGAAAAGTGAGTGGTTGGTTGTTGATTATCATTATCGGGACAATAGTTTGATATCTCACTTTCGAGAAATCCTCCGTATCCTCCATTTAGTGGAGAAATGAAACTCTTTCCTTAGTAGTGATTTTTTAATAAATTTTTTTAATACTAATTGATTAAATACAATTAATTATTAATTAAAATATTACTATTATTAATTAATTATATTATAATTAATTAAAAATAATTAATGAATTAAAATATAATGAATTAAAATATAATTCATTCATTAATAATTAATCACAATATAATTAATTAAAATATAATAAATTTTTATTTCTTAATATTTTTTGCAAATCAACCACTATTAATGATAACGGTAATCATTCATTCATCTTAACCAACCATCATAATTATAATGAAAATATCCATTATCATTTTTTACTATATTCATTCTTATTCTTATTACCATTCCCCTATGGGGACCAACCGTCCCTTAATCGTTTAAATCAACGATTAAAAAATATATATGTTATAATATATTCTTATTATTATTAATAAAGTTTTTTTATCTTATTTATAGTTATTTATTTAATTTACATTTATTTATTTTGTTATTTAGATTTAGATTTAGATTTATTATTTATTTTTATTTAGATTTAGATCAATATATTACAAAATTTTAGATTAATAGAATTGAATACCTTAAACTGACCAAAATTTTAGTTCAATTTATTTTAATAACTCTTATTATTAAAAATCGACTAGAGAGGACAATTGAGTCATGCCAGACCCGACTCAAAGCTACCAAGCAAAGGTCATGTTGACCGGGCCTTGGATCCGATTCTTTTAAAAAAAGGTCTCGATTTATACTCAGACTCAGGTTACCCAAATTCGGCTCAACCCAAAGCCTAACACTTGTAAGCAAGATGACATCGTTTTGCATTTTTAACTAAAAAAAGTCCCCAACAGCAACAGTTAGGTCGAGTTCAAGCTTGGGTTGGCTCAAACCCGACCCGACTTATTGCTATCATAAAATCGACTAGTTTATCAGTTTTCATTTTGAATTAACAATAGGTTGTCTATAATAATTGATATAAAATATATTTTAAATTAATTATTTAACAAATTATAAACTCATCTCCTAACAATCTTAATCCAATTCACATCTATAAGCTAATTATTCCAAAAGCAGCCAGACAGACGATTTGTCTAACGTGACCTGTGCTTTGTCTGACAAATTTACCCTTCTGCCCCTCAAAATTTCCTTAAAAGTTGTTAAATTCTTTTTTCCTTTTTAGTTTTTATAATTAAATCTCTATTTAATTTTATCTTTTTATTTATTTTCAGCTTGAAATGAGATAATATTTGTGAAGCAAAATCGTTAAAAAAAGTTAAATTCTTTAATTTTGAGTATTGAAAAACTTATATAAAATGGCACAATATCAAGTTTTATATACATGAAATAATTCGGAAATAAAATTATAATTTGATACAAGTTACATGTATTAATAATATTTTATTAAAAAACATAAAATTCATTAAAAATTCTATATTTTGAATTTATATATCTTAAAACATCTTTAAGGTTTGGTAATTAATAAATTAAATATATTGCAACCATAAATTATTAAAAAATTCAACTAGTTCAACCCGTTCAAACATAAAAATCTTAAATCGTCCAATTTGTCGGTTTGGTTTTTAACTTTCTAGTTCAATTTATTTTGATAACTTTTGTTGTTAGAAGTTTATCAGTTTACAATTTTCGTAAATTAATATATTTTTATAAACAAAATTTAATTTTCATTTAACAATTTTTTCACTTATTCTTTAAATTTTTTATTAATAAAGATAATATTCTATTTTATTTAATCTTCAGTCAGTTTTGTGACGATCTAATATCGATTGAACCTTCTAAACCTTAAATCTAGTGTCTTATCGATTTAACTTTAAGTCCGGTTTTTAAAACATTGGTTATAATTATGTCATAATAACAATTATAACTAAATATTTTATTTTTTTGTTATAAGATTAAAAAAAGGTGTAAGTAGCAAAAATTAAATTACGAATTACCAAAATGGATAATTTTTTTAATTTTATAATTAATTAATGAATTGATTGATTAAGAAAACTATTATTCGGAGGAAGGAAATCAAGCAATTGCTTAGAACGACGCCGCATTGTGGCTCCAATGAGATTAGATGCAGTGAACATGTTTTGTGGTTAAACTCGTGCGTGCCACGCACATCGTTGACTGGGACAGTACAACGCGGGTGCCGGGATGGGTCCTAGAGCCAGCGAATCGCGGACGCCTGTTTTTGGGTCCACACGTCTAGACCTTTTTAACCTCCACCAATCACAACCTACCACACGTGAGACTCTGAGAGCAACTGGTGCTGACGCTGACTGATCATGATCATCATCAGGTTTACATCCCCCACTAACACGCTCGTCCTGGTATATAATACGAGTATTCTACGCTTCTTTCTTTTTTTTAAAATAAATTTTATACCTATTTAGATTTTAAGATGGCTGATTAGTAATTATATATAAGACGAGGAATAATTAAATAATAAGATAATGAAAGTGGAGTTAAATTTTATAGAAATTATAAAAAAAATGACTAAATTGCCCTTGAATAACGTTAAAAATAGCAAATCATTACCCAGAAGAGAAACAGCAAAACAGACAGAGACAGGGGTCTTGTGAAGAAGAGGGAAGGAAGAGAGAGAGAAGGGAACGACATGAAAAGGAAAAGGAAGCTGTAGCTGAGCTAATGCTGCTGCTGCTGCTGCTGCGTTACACACTATAGTTTCTCTTCTTCTTCTTCTTCTTCTTCTTCTTCTTCTTCTTCTTCTTCTCCTTCTCTAACCAAATAACACGAAATAGAAGAACCTCTCTCTCTATCTCTTTATAAATAATTATATATTTTTGAATTTAATTGTGTAGTTTTCTTATTTATATGGTTTGTCTCCAAAAGGGAGAAGGTTACTGAGTTGCTGAGTCTACTCAGTTCGAGTTATGGGCTGTTGCTGTTCCTCCTTATCAGGAGACAAAGACCAGAACCAATACAACCATCATAACCACGACCAACAACAACCGCCTCTCAATCCTCAGTACCAACACAACGACGGTCGCGTTCCTCAGCCTACGAAGGGGAATGAACCTGTAGGTGTTGGTGCAAGCGTAGCCGCTGTCGGTGGCGTACCGGGGTTCATGGAGTTCTCGCTTGCTGATTTAAAAGCCGCGACGAACAACTTTAGCCCCGAGTTTATCGTGTCCGGGAGCGGTGAGAAGGCTCCAAATGTCGTGTATAAAGGTCGGTTGCAGAACCAGAGCAATCGGAGTTGGATCGCCGTCAAGAAATTTACCAAACTGGCCTGGCCTGATCCGAAGCAATTCGCGGTACGTTCTGATTTCGTTCTCATGAATGCTAGGGTTTGAAGATTGAGTGTTGGATTTTAATTTCTTGTTATTGTTATCGTTATTGTTTGAAGGATGAAGCATGGGGTGTTGGAAAGCTGAGGCACGAGTGGTTAGCCAATTTGATTGGTTACTGTTGCGATGGGGACGAAAGGCTTCTTGTTGCTGAGTATATGCCTAATGATACTCTTGCCAAACATTTATTTCACTGTATGTTGTTTGTGTTCAAGGGTCCATTCCTGTAAATCTTGTTCCATTCAGTTTTTTGTTATTACTTAAAATGTTTAGCTGCGTCTGGAATTGAATTGCATGATTTTGATGCAGTTGTGTTGTGGATTTTAATTTTTTTTTACAGGGGAGAATCAAACTATAGAGTGGGCAATGCGACTTAGAGTGGCACTTGACATTGCTGAAGCTTTGGATTATTGCAGTAACGAAGGCCGACCGCTGTATCATGATTTAAATGCTTATAGGGTTCTTTTCGATGAGGTATTTTGTGTTGTCTCTTTTCTTACAACCTTTGATTGGTTAATCATCTGTTGAGTTAAAGTATTGTCATCTGGAGGATCTATAAGAGCAAGGGGTAATTTACTGGATGGTTTTGCCAGAATGGAGATCCCCGGCTTTCTTGCTTTGGATTGATGAAAAATAGTAGGGACGGGAAAAGCTACAGTACGAATCTTGCGTACACTCCTCCCGAATACTTGAAAAACGGTAATGCCTAGTTCTTTAGATTTCCATTCTGTAAAATTTGAATATTTTCTGTGTGAATTCTGATTCATTTGTATTCAATTGATGGAATTAAATTTGTGTATCGAGAAATTACTCATTGTTGCGTTCCTTCTTGATGGAAATCTGGAACTATATTAAAGTGGTGAGTACTCTATCATGCAATATCTACGGAAGGAGAACTGGGAGTTGCAGTTGGGTAACAATGGTCTTTTTAAGTTAACAACACAAGAAAGTTTTAATGAATACAAATGGAACCTTGTGGGGACTACTACATCCAAAGGTTAGATGAGAAAGTGGGGAAGTAAAATTTGTGAGATGCAAGTTAGAAGAGCTGCTTCTGGTTTAGAATTGTCAAGATTGGTATTATGACAATTTGCAAGAGGGAAATAACATGAAAATTCAATTTGCCTTTTGGTTTATTGGTATTACTCAGAGTTACCAATTTGGAAGTGACAATAAAGCTAAAACTTGAATTAGTTGGCATGATCTGTACATCAAAAGATTATGGACAAACCATTGTCCAGAATGACACATATTGCCATGTTTGATGGAATGCAACATGGGCTTGCAGTCATTCCCTAAGAATTATGAAGCTCAACTATCTGCATTTTATCCATCATACTCAAGGACAGATCTAGAAATATTGTTCAGTGGGAAACAATATATAGTTTGTGTTTGATCTAACCAAACAACGTTCTAATATGAGGATTACTGTTGGAATCCTCTCATAATGTAATATAACCATATCTTTCAATTTTTGTAGGAAGGGTCACTCCAGAAAGCGTTATTTTTAGCTTTGGTACTGTTCTGTTGGACCTTCTCAGTGGAAAGCACATCCCTCCCAGTCACGTAAGTTTTTCATACTTCATCAATGGCCTTATTTTGGGTTCATTTTGTGGAATATTACCCTTAACCATAAAATTGGTCATTCTATTTGAAATGTCTGGTTCTACATCAAGTTTTGATATCATGTCCTTATAGCAAACTCTATGTTACAACTTCTGTTCATGATGTTTGTTGGAGTCTGTTTTCAACTTCAATCCCAAATCTATATATCTTGTCTACTATTGCATGGCATTGCTTCGTTTCCTTATCTTTGTTTTTTCTTGTCTGGTGATTTTGAGTCACTTGATATTCAGTTGAGTTGCATTGTTCTCTGATTTGTGCAATGAATGTTACAGTTTACTTCTACTCAATCTACCATAATATTTATTTTTGAATTCATGTTAGTTGTTGGAAAGATTGATTTATGACTCCTCATGATCATTTGCTGTTATTCAGGCTCTTGATATGATCCGGGGTAAAAACATTCTTCTCTTGATGGATTCACATTTGGAAGGGAACTTTTCAACTAAAGAGGCAACTGTGGTTTTTGATCTTGCTTCACAATGCTTGCAATATGAGCCTAGGGAACGGCCCAATACTAAGGACCTTGTTGCAACACTTACCCCATTACAACATAAACCAGAAGTATGCTGTCTCTTTCTGTCACATTTTCACATGATAATAGCTGGCCAATATGATGTTATTTTGTAGATACATATTAGACTTCATGAACCACTAGAGCATATAATAATACACTGCTAATGTGATTCGTGCACGATATTGGTTCATCAATTGTGTCCCTCTTTATGTTCTTTCTGATATAATGTTTTTACCCCTATTCACCCCCTTTCAGGAGATGCATTTAGTTGTTATTGACTTTGTAGACGGTTGTGCTGCTTGTAATTTAACGATTTTACTTTCAGGTCCCATCTCACGTGATGCTGGGTATAACAAAGCATGAAGATGTACCACATACACCACTGCATCCTCTTTCTCCAATGGGTGACGCATGTTCACGGATGGATCTTACAGCTATTCATCAAATTTTGGTAATGACGCATTACAAAGACGATGAAGGAACAAATGAGGTGATTAACTGCTCATTGGTACGTTGCTTATTCCTATTACCAATCCTTTGCTTTATGTTCGTACTAAACTGTGTCGTATACAGTTATCTTTCCAAGAATGGACTCAACAAATGAGGGATATGCTGGACGCCAGAAAGCGTGGAGATGTAGCTTTTCGTGACAAAGATTTTAAAACTGCAATAGAATGTTATTCACAGGCAAGTGGCCCTGGTTCTACATTCTTGATTGTTCATGCTCTCCTATCAAAAACTTTAAGGGATTCTGTATCACTAATTATAATCTGTGTGCAGTTCATAGATGTGGGCACAATGGTTTCCCCCACTGTTTTTGCACGGCGAAGTCTTTGCCATCTCTTGTGTGATCAACCGGATGCTGCCCTCCGAGATGCGATGCAAGCACAGTGTGTACACCCGGACTGGTCGACAGCATTTTACATGCAAGCTGTTGCCCTAGCCAAGCTGGACATGCAGAAAGATGCTGCTGACATGCTGAATGAGGCTGCTGCACTTGAAGAAAAAAGGCAACGTAGTGGTGGTAGAGGGTCTTAGAAGACTCATTCATTCTTTTGTAACTTATCCATTGTTCTGGTAATCTGGTTGTTGTTGTTGTATTGTATGTGGGTTGCGTTGTATAATGAGGTTGTGTGACTTTGGTTCCCTCCAAATGTACCATAGTGATGAAGGAGGGTGAAGTAATTCATGTACTATTTTTTCTACTTCCTGCAATCATCTGTTACGTAACTCACCGGTCACATAACCTTTACAGGTCGAAGACGGATCGAACTGAGTCAGTCTGAAGAACCTGTATTCCCTTCAATTATGGAATTATTCGATGTGTATGCCTCTGAAATTTATAATACAACGCAGTTTTAAATCTTAGGAGTCTACCTAGGCAATGTATAGCTCAGCCTTTCCATCGATAAACAGACTCATGAACTCTTCTCCGTCAACAGTTTCTTTCTCCATGAGGAGTTGTGCAAGCTTGTGAAGGATATCAATGTGAGTTGTAATGATCTGCTTGGCCCTTGAATATGCCCTTTCTACTAGCTCCCTAACCTCTGAATCCACCACATCTGCAGTTGCCATGGAGTAATCTTTCTGGGATGACATCTGCATCAATAGCGTCTGTAAGTTGGGTCTCAATCAAAGTTACAAAAAAACGAACTGGCTAAGAGACAGATAACCAATACACTAAAATAGGCAATATACTTCTAAGCTGATTAAGGGGAGAGAATCATGTTCTTGTAATATCTTGGAGATGGGAGACCTATATACCGACCCGGGGCTTCTCCGGTCTTCTTTTGTTTCGGTCTAATTTCTTTAAACAAGCTCTATAGCTTCTGCAATAATTGCTGGTTCATTGATCAAGTTTACAATCATAGTATTAATCCATACCTGTTGGCCTAAGAATGGATTGCCACCACCTCCACCAATGGCAACTTGTCCAATCTTTTTACTGAACCCGAATCTCTCAACCATCTGCCTTGCCACACTTGAAACTTGCATGAAGTCATTTGATGCTCCTGTAGTCACGTTTTCCTCACCGAAAATTACCTCCTCGGCGATCCTGCACAAAGACATTTGTCATCTAAAGTCTTAAATTGAGGGTTGCAGGTTGTACTCTGATTGCAATTTAAAACCATGTCATCATCTGAATGTGGCCTAGTGATTCTTTTACATCGAACACTAGCATTTAACTACCACGACAAATCAAAATTTCAAACAGCTAACAGACGATTTCATAAACTTACGACCACTTTCTACTCCGAATCAGCGGCTTATGCAGCAAAAAGTGGTTCGAGGATGATCTATGACTGACCTTCCACCAAGTGCAACAGCCATTTGGTTCTCCAAGTAGCTTCTGCTATACAATCCAGACTCCAGCCTCTCCTCACTTGGAGCAAAAAATGTAAGACCACCGGCTCGGCCACGAGGTATGATTGATATCTTGGCCACAGGATCATATTCAGGCATTAGAGCACCAACCAAAGCATGTCCAGCCTCTTCAGATAACGAAACAATATCCTTAACCTCCCAAGTAAAAAACACTACAACATAGCAACAATCAAGAAAGAACCTAGAGAGATCATTTCATTTCTCTGTCACGTACCGTGATATGCAACTAGCCTTTTCTTGTCATCAGAGACAACCGCATTCTTCTTCTCTGGCCCAGCAATAATTCTCTCCAGGGCATCAGATATCTCGTCTTTGCTAATTTCCTTAAGGTCACGCCTAGCCGCAAGAATGGCCGCCTCATTCATCAGGTTCTGCAAATCAGCGCCTGTGAATCCAGGCGTCCTCCTAGCTATCTTCTCAAAATCCACATCCTTTGCAAGTGCCTTCCCTCTAGAGTGTACCTATTGCTCAAAACCATAAACTTGAGCTAACAGAAGTTCAAAGCTATAACTAACTTCCCTCATATTGTTCATATACATTATCACTTAAACAAATTGCCAATGCCACCAAATTACATCAAAGACTAGAAGTCCAAGATTTTAAATTTCAGTCTTGCCGGTGCTCGGGAACGTTACAATTGTGTATAATCTGCAATCCGCAATTTAATACCTTTCAAAGGAAGAAGCCAACAAGTACCTGAAGTATCTTCACTCTACCAGCAACATCGGGCCTATCCACAGTAACTTGTCTATCAAACCTGCCAGGCCTTAGCAAAGCAGCATCAAGAACATCAGGTCTGTTAGTTGCAGCCAAAACAATAACCCCTGAATTACCTGAAAACCCATCCATTTCAGTCAACAACTGGTTAATGGTCTGCTCTCTTTCGTCATTCCCACCACCAAGTCCAGCCCCTCTCTGCCTACCTACCGCATCGATCTCATCGATGAACACAATGCACGGCGCTTTTGACTTTGCCTTCTCAAACAAGTCCCTCACTCTCGACGCTCCAACACCAACAAATAGCTCCACAAACTCCGAAGCCGCACAAGAAAAGAACGGCACTCCCGCTTCTCCGGCAACAGCTCTCGCTAACAGAGTCTTACCAGTCCCTGGTGGTCCAACCAACAAACAACCTTTTGGAATTTTAGCTCCTAAAGCTGTGTAAGTATCTGGGTTCTTCAGAAAATCGACAACTTCTTGAAGTTCCAGTTTCGCTTGGTCTGCTCCAGCAACGTCGGCGAATGTCACTCCTGTTTCGGGCACTTCTTGAAACTTTGACTTCGATCTCCCAAAATCCATGGGTCCCCCGAACCCACCTGGCCCGCCAGGACCGCCCTGGGCACGACGGAAGAGGAAATACAAACCACCCAGAGCCAGGAACGGGAATAGCAGGTTTCCGATGAAATTCAGAAGCCCATTACCGGATTCTCCCTCGTAGACAGAGATATCGACACCATTCATAGCTAAAATGTCGATGAGGTCCGGGTCGTTAGGGACAATGACGGTGGCACGACGGCCGTCGACGGAGGTGAGTTGCAGGGCTGAACCGTCTTTGCTGAAACGGACTTTCTCCACTTTGCCCTTCTTGACAGCGTTGAGAAACTCGCTGTAACGCCATTGGCTACCTTCAGGGAGGTCCGGTGTTGATTGAGACTGAGGTTTTGGGGCTGTGAGAAGAAGATTTTGAGCGAAAGGTGAGGAACTTAATGGGGTTGGATTAGTGGGTTGTGCTTCGATTACTGGTGGTGGTGTTCGTGGAGGAGGTACATTGTCATTATCGAGAGCAAAGGCTTGTGGGGTTGTCAGTGAAGTGAAGAACAAAGCAGCTAGAGTGGCTTTTGATGGGAATGGATCAAAAACTGGATGCTTTGAATTGAGAAAAGATTTGGGTATTTGGGTTCTTCGTCTGGAGAAGAATGGCAAACGAGAAGATGCTTTGATTGTTTTGGGTGTTGGAGGAGAGCTCAGAAGATTGAAGCCAAAGAAGTGTGAAGAAAGCAGAGGTTTGGTTGCTGAATTCATGGCGGTTTTAATGGCGGTCGAGTGATGTCTGTTCCTGTTTTATCTCTTCAAATATACTAGGAGATACGAATTTGTGCACAAAAGCCTGCTAAATAAAAGTAAATTATTTAGGGGCGCTTGGTTGGGAGAGGGTAATGGGAATAGGAATAAGAATAGGAATGAATATAGTGAGGAATGGGAATGGATATAATCATTATAATTATGATGGTTGGTTAAGATGAAGGAAT
>JAOSBM010000006.1:516838-527229 GCA_027568955.1 Erythroxylum tenue
TTCACATTGAACATCAAATGAATATGTCTTTTCATTTGAACTTCCAATGATAGGAAATCTTTTCTTTAAAACTCCAATTGCCCTTTCAACTGCATTACGTAATGAAGCATGACGTAGGTTAAACAACTCTTTAGTATTTTCGGGACCTCTCGCTGAATACTCTTTCAAATGATACCGGACACCTCTATAAGGTGCAATTAGTCCACTCCTAAGCATAAATTCCGCATCGAATAGGTAATACTTGCCTACAATTAAATAAATCAATTAATTTCAGCTTTTAAAATTCATAATTCATTAAGCTAAAAATTAGTGAATTAATAAACCTAACATTGCCTGAAGGAATTTTTAAATTGTCCTACCTAGTTAATGCATTCTTAATAATTCTGGAATCGGAAGCTGAACCTTTCCATCAAGCCAGAATATAAGTAAATCTTAGGTCAAATGTACATGCAGTAAGAACATTTTGTGTTGGGTAGTCCTTCCTATCACGAAATCTTGGTGCATCCGCATTTGACACCTTAACTCTAATTTGAGTTCCATCAAGTGCATCGACACAATCCTAAAATAAGTTCATTATGAATACTGAGTTTAAGTACCTAATAATAACAGTACCTACTAATAACATTTAACAAAGACAATATTTACCTTAAAGTACGGGAAGAATCGAGAAGTGTTTGCAATTTTTGACGGAACTTAAGAACCATCAGGTTGTTTGAGATATTCGACTTCAAGTGACATGATAGCATGTAAAACAGAGTGAAATTGTCTATATATCGTCTCAATTGAGCGACGGAAGAAGACAACCACTACACGAAGTTTTAAATTATGGGATACAATCATAAGAAATGTGATGACCTTTTCTTCTAGCGAACATCGAACGCTATCTTTTAGAAGACCAGTGTTGCGAAGCTTTATACAAAGAAGTAAGAAAGTATCCAGTGTCATACGAATGAGATCATGACAATCCTTACTGTGAGTTTGCAAATGATGCATAATTTCTCCTCGAACTTTTTCTTTATATTGAGCTACTAAGTTTTTTTGCTTGAAGGATCCATACATAGAACTATGACAAAGGCTAAGAATATGAACTATATGACATATTAATTGAACGACAGCAACTCGCCTTGTCCTATCCCACTCATCTTCTGAATAATCTTCTTCAATGAATCTCTGATCTAATTATTCATTTTCTACTCAACATTTCAACATGTAAAACAATGTAGAACATATCATTGTATGTATATAATGTCTAAACAATATGAAAAACTCATATAGCAACATGTTAATGGTGTACATAAAATTATTAAACAACTGCAAAATTTGGTTATCAAATTATTATACAACTACAAAATTCATTGCAAATAAAAAAGAGGAAAAAAAATTTAATTGCTTACCAAGAATTGAAAAACCCATATGAGATTGATCAATTAATTGATTAATAATAACAAAACATCATATTTACTAGTCATAGCAGCAATTTTCATAATCAGATCAAGGGATTAATCAACCTTACCTCTTTGGCGGGAGTTATGTAGAAGAAAATAGGAAGAAAGGCGGGAGGGTTGTGTTCTGCGTGGGAAAAATTGTGACTGAGAGTGTGTCCTTTTTGTTGAGTTAAATAAGGATACTATAGTAATTTACGTATATTGGGGTTCTCTTGTCTTGGATTTCTCCTCCTTTTCCACCAATTTGACGAGAAACATATTTGGCCCAAACTTTCCTCAGTTTTCTCTCCATTCTCTCACTTTCCCTTTACTTATTTTTGTCCAAACAATAGAAACCAAGAGAAGTTCAATTCTCTTCCTTTCTTTTCTCTTGTTTTCCTTCGCTCCAAACCAGGGCTAAAGCACGAGTGCCTGTAATGTAGCTTCTAGGAAGCTTGAGAGGGATTTCATGGAAGTTACTCACTCGCACTGCACGGATCTTGATCTCATATCCCACGTTTAATGCAGAGGAAGCAAATTCAAGCATCTATACAGTTGTAATCAGTCCAAACTCGTAATTGGTTTTGTTTTAAAACCTTCAGCTTTGTCTGTGTATTTGCCAACAGAATGGCACATCCTTCTCGTGCACGTAGATCTTACAATACCAGTCTAAATCACTAACAACTATATATAAATTTATAGATTAAAATAACTTTATTTTTATATTTTATTAGATTATGATATTCATTATGTCTATATATTAATTCAACCACCTCTGATCCATTTCCAGGTACGGAAGTTTCCTGCGCGACATATGGTTTGGTTCATTAGCAAGCTGTCACCACCAAGACGTCCTAGACCGTACAGCAATGAATTCTTAAATTCAGGCGTTGTTATTATCATTATTTTCAAAATGTTGACATGTTCTTCAAGTTCTCTTTAAAAACTGATCATCTCTCTGAAACCCTCTTCATCAAATTCTGTGATCTCCTAACACTGTTCTTGATTCTTTCCTTGCTTACACTGTTGATTAGAAACAATGTCGCCCCCAACTTCGAAGCCCTCAGAGATCTACACAACTCTGCTAATTACCTCCTTCAGTCACCGGAATTCCAAGGAGTTCTGGTGCACCAGAGACAAGAAAAATGGATTCACGAGGTCGCAGAGGATTCTCTGAGAATGTTGGACTCGTGCAGTTCTTGCAGGGACGTTCTTCTTACTGTAAAAGAACAGCTCATGGAGTTGCAGACCGAGTTCCGAAGAGCAAGAATGGACGAGCATGGCATTAACACTGACATTGCAATGGCTTACAATCGTTACCGAAATAAGCTAAAGAAAGAGACGTTAAAATGCCTAAGATCACTGAAGGTGATGAAGAACAAAAACTCCATTACTTGGAAAGTCTCAACAATGGATCAACGCCTTATGCTTGTTGTGGAGCTGCTGAGAGAAGCAATAGTGACCACAATCTCCATAGTTGAGTCTACACTGTCTCTGGTTTCCATTCCATGGCTAGATCAAAAAGCAAGCAGAAAGCCAAAGTTCTGGTGTTCAACTGGCAAAAGGGTATCTGATTTCTGTGACGAAACCGCATTTTATAGCGCACATAAAAGATTGGAAGCTGTAGAGATCGCCATTGAAGGTCTTGAAGATGAACTAGATTGCATGTTCAGGCGTTTAATTCAGACTAGGGTTTCGCTTCTTAACATACTTACTAATTAACTAAGATCCTCTTGGCATGCTCCTGATTTTTAGAAATGTCTTGCCATGGAAGATGAATGACTTCTCCCTAGAACTCTAGAAGATCTATTTTTTTAATTATTTTTGTTTGAGGTAACATATTTGATTCGAAAAAGGCTTAGTAATGTACCGAATAATTATTTTTATAAAATATCTTACCCTGACAAATAAAAGTTTTGTGATTCATGATTAATTGATATCGTACTATAAATAGTAAAAATTTATTATTTTTATAAAATATATTTTTCTTTAGTTAACAATAAAATCGATAATAAAAGTTAATTATTAAAAACCCGATCGATTCGACCGATTTAATCATAAAAATCTTAAATTATTCGATTTTTCAGTTTAATTTTTAACTTAAGTTTGATTTATTTGTTGTTAAAAACCGACCAGTTTATTAATTAATCAATCAATTTTTGTAAATTAATAAGTTATTATAAACTAAAATAAATCAATAATTTTCTTTTAATATTTTTTAATTAAACTTCAATTTTTTTACTGGTCAGAACCAAGGTTTTCAAACCCGGATCGGACCGGTCGGACTCGGTGACCGGTCGGTAGTCCGGTCCGGTTAACCTCTTAAAATCGGTCTTTAATTGAACCGGTGTGAACCGGTCAAAATCGGTCAATTTGACCGGTTTTGACCGGTCGGACCGGTCCGGTCTGACCGGTTAGACAATTAATTTTTTTTATTTTTTATTTTTTAAAATATTTTTAATATTATATATAATTAAATATAATTATTGCATAATTATTACGTCACACTGGTTCGACCAGTGGTTGAACCGGTCGAACCGGTCAAACCGGTGACCAGTAAGGCCATCGGTTCGATGACCGGTCCGGTTTTGAGAACCTTGGTCAGAACAATATCTTTCAACCATATTCTAAATTCTTTGATTTTATTCAATCTTTAGTTTGTTTTAAGATGGTCTAATATCAGTTGAATCTTTTAAATTTTAACCCTCTTGCTTTATCGATTTAACATCCGATCCGTTTTTAATACTTTTGTAAAATTAACCAAGTTGAAGTTACTCGACTTGGCCCCGGATCATTTTGACATCATTTTGTCAAATATGTCATGTTATACACAAATGCAATCATCAACAATCACAAAGCCAATATCTACATTTTATTTAGAGCATTAAGTGCACCATAAGATGAACATACCTTCAATGGTCGACATATAATCTTGATGCAGTATCTCTATTTTGGACACCACAACTTATCAATATGAACAAACATTGTGGAAGAGAAGAAGGTTAGATAGAAGACCCAATTTTCTACTTTCACACTCACACACCATATTTTGTATTATTCATTTTAAATAATAAAGTGATTTGATCATTGGAGAGAGAGATAAAATCATTAGCATTTACCGACAAACCAATCCTATCTGATATGTTGAATTACGCTGAACGTACCAACTTTAATCGTTTTGTCTCCCTCTGCAAAGGTTAAATCGCGATTGTGACAATTTTGGAACGATGTCAAGATAAACATTAAGCTAATGCAAAATGCCCAATCAGTCCCTCTGGCTGTTTTTTTTTCCTTAATGTTTCAAAAACCGAATTGAAAATTAAAGGGTGAAATTTAAGATTTAAAAAGTTTAATTGTGGTTGGGCTGGCTGTGATAGGCCCAAGCTCAGGCTTAGAGCGGCATGTGGACCTATCGGTCCACTCATAGACAATGACCTAATCATATTCACATACAAAGACCTAAACTTAGCAGGTATTAACTATATAAACTTATTACCTCATCATAAAAAATGTACAACTTGAGAACCCTGATTCTCTCTGTTTATAGCTATCAAAACCCTCACAAAAAATTTAACTTGAGTGTCGGAGGGGCTTCTCGGGGACCAACCCCGGTATGCCTTTATTGTTTTGCAGTTGTTCTATAGTCCAAGCTATTCAGAATCATGGATCCTGGCGACGACGTCCAGCCCCAGCAAAATCAGACTAAACCAAATTGATATTAGACTATTATAAAATTTATAAAAAATTTTTATAAAATTGAAAATTTTAAAATATGTTTAAAAGAGATTATTTTTATTCATGAAAGAATTTGATGTTTAATTAAAAAAATTATTAAACTAAAATTAATTGATTTATTTTAGTTTATAAAATTTAATTAATTTAAAAATATTGACTGATTAATTAATAAACTGATCAATTTTAGCAACATTTATTAAAATAAATTAAATCAAAAAATTAAAAAATTAGCTAATTCAAAATTGATTACGCTGATCGGATTGGTAGAAAATTTTAATTATTAGTAAAAACAATTCCTTGCGTAACTTTGATAGAAAAAATAGTCCTATTAACCTCTTACCATTAGAAGAAATCATGAAACAGTTTTATAAATAAACCGGGGAAAGGATTATTTTCGAATCCTACAAAGAAATAAGTTAAAGAACGGAAATTATAGTTGATTGCTTCTCAGTTTGGAGTTCTCATAAGACCTGCAATGAACTTGAGGTTTGCTCTCTTAGTATCAGTCAAGATGCAGAAGACCCGACAATGCTTCCTGAATGCTTGGGCTTGATTAATTGCCCCTGACCCAAGATTAGTCATTTTGAGCCTTTGTTTAATGCAATAGTGGCAGACTTGAGAAATACCAAAGCAGAGTAGGCTCATGAAAACTTTTCTGCTTAACTTTGAAAATGTTGATGATTAAAAAATTCAATTCACTTTATGGTCCAATTGTAAAAATTTTGAATTAATTAATTTTTTAATTTAATTTTTAGTTTAATAAATATTATTTTTAAAAACTAATCAATTTATTAATTGATTGCTTGATTTTTTAAATTAATCAATTTTTATTTAACAATATTTTTTAATTAAACATTAAATTTTTTGATATTACTTTTGCATATATATATATATATATTGTTTTGCATATTGCTAAAATTAGTTTTAAGAAAATAATCAATTGTAAGAATAAATTAAAAGCAATTTAATAAAAACATGAAAAAAATCAAATCTTCTCTACCTACCATTGGGATTGTCAATAAGTTGAGTTAGGCTAAGATACTTTGACCCAATTCAACCTAATTATTTATATACAGCCCGAGTTTTTATTTTATACTGAAACAACCAAAATGTCATTTTAATCTTTAGATTTTTAAATATTAGTTATCAAAATGGTGTTATTTTGTTAATTTAACTCGAACTAAATTGAATTTAAAATTTAAAATTTGATGTAAGTGAGCCAAAATTGTTAATCCTACCTACAACATTAAGCCTCAAAAGCTATGAAAATCAATATTGTTCATGAAACTATAATAGTTATTTAAAATATATTAAGTGAATGGTGGTAAGTAAATTCTCTTTGTCTTCAACTTCATCTTAGATTGAACAATTGTTAAAAGTGAAGTGATTCACTATTCTCCATCGATTGTGTTACTTTTAACACAAATCAAAAGGTTTGATCTCTAAGTGATTTGAGGTTTTTGGAGATTTAGGGGTATGCAGGAAATGTGTAGTGGACTCTTACATCAATAGAAGACTAAAACTAAAGGTAACAAAGAAACTAAGTCAAAACACAGAGCAGAGAAGCATAAGTCATACATGTGAGAGGCACATGACACATACCTCTACGATGAAGGATTGCAAGATACAACTGCTACATTTAATCTATAAAAATCAGATAGCACACACACAATATTTTTCATTGTTACCCAACAATTTGAGAGAGACTTTGGACAAAAAGATTAGAAGTTAGAGAGTTGCTAGAGTAGTTACAAGGAGTACTAGTGAGTAGTGAGTTCAGAGGGAACTTTTGCTAATATTTTTAAACACTTTATCTCTTGTAACTTAGTTTCTTTTCGTTAATTTTAGTAGAATCACGTACGTGAGACCTTTGGATGTAGATAACATTTAAGATATAAGTAAATATTGTGTTCTTTAATTTATGCTACTCTTACATTCTGCAAAATCAAAACAATTTCTATCAATCTCTGTGGTATAAGACAACAGAAAGATTCAAAGATCGTAACATTAACATCAATATTGAATTTTGTTGCTTTGACCAAAGGGTTGGTGGAAAAAAGCTCTAACAACATATTCAATGTATTACCACGAGTAAAGAAGATAAGGAAGCAACTTTAACAAAGCAATACCATGATAGAAAATAAAGAGGGCCTTTTCTTTTATTTTCGCCCACTACCAAAACGATAAGAGCTTTTGATAGCTACACTTTATAAATCTTGATTGGACATTTCGTAGTAACTTCTCATATGTTAGTTTCACGTGTAGATTCAAAGCTAACACAAGCAGCCCAAACAAGAGGCATAATTGAAGCAAAAGTCAATAGAGCAGGAGAAAAGAAAGTGACGAGAAAAAGAGAAAGTTGATTAAAGAAAAATAATTCGTCAGCGTTCGGCATGTGGCTTCTTCTTCCATGAGGTTGCTTGGATGATCTAAGCTATATTCAATGATGCTTGCGTCATTGAACATCCGAATTAACCAGTCCACTAAGGTAAGAACAGAGTCACATAAATGGAGATATATCAGATATGATAGCAAAGTTTGTAATTGTACTTTCATAACTCCAACCCTGACGACACAAATATAATAGCTGTGTTGATCACTTAGTTTAAAATTTATTAATTTTGATTTATAAAGATTATCATATAAGATTAATATTTTGGCCCGGATCAAAAGAAAATATTCTAGATTCAAGTTAATTCAATCGATACCAATATTTTAAAAACTAGACGGGAAGTTAAATTGATAAAACAAAAGATTTAAGGTTTGAAAAGGTTGTCGAAGAATTTAAAATTTAATTAAAAAAGATATTGTTAAATAACATTTAATTGATTTATTTTAGTTTATAAGAATTTATTAATTTACAAAAATTGACAGATTAACAAATAAATTGATCAATTTTTAACAACAAGAGTTGTTAAAGTAAATTGAACCAAAAAGTTAAAAATAAAGCAAGAAAATTAGACATTTCAAAATTTTTACAATTGAATCGGCTAAATCGATTGATTTTTTTAATTACTAGTAGATATAATTTGATTCAAATAAAAATAATATTAATTTATTTTAATTACTAAAAAATTATTAACTAATGTAAGGTTGGTTTTACTCATTCCCTGTCCTGAAAAAATGCCAACCCTACCATCATAAGCAGATATAGTAAAAAATGCTGAGATTAACCCTAACATCTTAATCTTTTTTTAAAAAGTCTGTCAATAATTGCTTGAGCTACCTTTTTGTATGGAAAACAGCAGCCACTAACTGTAGTAAGTCAATGTGTTCCTCTTTTATTGAATCAATAGGTGACAACCATTGGTCCATGCAAGCTTTCGCCTTCGCCATGCACATTCTAAAACAATATAAATCACTCGGTGCTCAAATCCTACTCAGAGTTCAGCACCTTATTAAAGTATAAGATACCCTCTTATCCATTCCAAACTTAATCTCCATTGTTAAGCTTTTTTGTAAGTGTTATAGATTGGAAGAACCAGTAATGGAGATGAACTTGAGTCCTGTAATTTCTGTTCCTCCATCTCAGCTTCTTACAAGGTCACCAGTTATGGAGATAGCCCCAAAAACACCAAAAAGCCCCTTCTCTTCACGTCTGATGAGTACCCCTATAGCAAGCCCTGTGAAGAAAGCAATCGAAAGCATGCAATATTACTTGGAAGAAGTTGGTCAGTTCACTAAGCTTGACCCACAAGAGGCATGGCTTCCTATAACTGAGTCCAGGAATGGTAACTCATACTATGCAGCATTTCACACACTCAGTTCAGGAATCGGATTTCAGGCACTTGTTCTTCCTTTAGCGCTTACAACTCTTGGCTGGTAAGTCTAAAGATTGTGTTGAAATAACTAATATCAGACCCTAAAACCCTACGTTGGTTATGCAGGACTTGGGGGATTCTTTGTCTGTTCCTTGTTTTCACGTGGCAACTGTATACCTTGTGGTTGCTAATTCAGTTACATGAATCGGAGTCAGGGATGAGATACAGTAGATATCTTCGACTATCCATGGCTGCTTTTGGTGAGGACGAACGATCTGCATATATATAAACTAGCTTATACTTGAGTGTTCTTAAAGTTTACAGAATGGATTTTCAGGTGAGAAACTGGGGAAGGTACTTGCTCTTTTTCCGATCATGTATCTATCAGGTGGAACCTGTGTGACCTTGATCATCATAGGAGGTGGAACCATGAAGATACTTTTCCAAATTCTGTGTGAAGATCATTGCAATGTGAAGCCATTGACAACTATAGAGTGGTATCTGTGCTTCACTACGTTGGCAATCCTTCTTGCTCAGCTTCCTAACTTGAACTCAATCGCCGGAGTTTCCCTGATCGGAGCAATCACAGCCATAAGCTACTGTACTCTGATATGGATTGTGTCAATCATCAAAGGTAGGCCTAATGGAGTTTCTTACCATCTTCCTCCAACAGAGTCAAGATTTGAGATGGCTAGACTTTGCAATGTCCTTAATGCACTTGGAATAATCGCATTTGCTTTCAGAGGACACAACCTTGTACTTGAAATACAGGTAAGTCCTACTATTGACATGTCTGTTTAGATCTTAGCCAAAAAGTGATCTTACTTTCTCTCCAATTTTCCAGGGGACTATGCCTTCGAGCATTAAGCACCCATCTCGTGTTCCAATGTGGAGAGGAGTTAAATTCTCGTACTTGATTATAGCAATGTGTCTGTTCCCTCTTGCAGTAGGTGGATACTGGGCTTATGGGAATTTGGTATGTATAAAACTAGCTTTCCCTATTCTTTTTTGAGCTAAAGAGTTAAACAATTATATATGGTGTTTAATAACATGGCAAATTAATTATAGTGACTATTGAAGGTATGAAAACCAAGAGATTAGAGTGAAAATGACTAATAGCACTAAATAAATAAAGTTTTTAAAAAATTCAAAAGTTTTAGATAAATTCAGTAAAAATAGAATTTCATAGACTTATATGTACCTAAAATAAAAGATATATGTTGAATTTGAACTTTTTCCTTGAAAAAAAAGGGTCAAACCACTGAGATCCATTCTAATTAACCCTAAAACTAAAAACCTGGTGAACTGATTGCAGATTCCAGAGAATGGAGGGATGCTAAGTGCTTTATACAAATATCATGGACACAACACTTCAAAGGCACTACTTGGATTAGTGTGTTTGTTCATTGTCATGAACAGCCTTAGCTCGTTTCAGATATATGCAATGCCAGTTTTTGACAATTTGGAGCTC
>JAOSBM010000006.1:528059-541993 GCA_027568955.1 Erythroxylum tenue
GGCGCAATATGGACTATTGCAACTATGGGAATAGACCTTCACTTCTTCAAACCCCAATAAGGATTAGTGATACCAAAATGTCCTCTTTTATTGTTTATAGTGTAAATATCAATAAAGTCGTCCGTTAATTATGAAAATGAAGTGATATGAAACTTTCAAAATTAAAAAGAGATTAATTAATCATAAAAATTATCAGTTAGACTATGACAGACTTAAAATTAATTGTCATCGCTCAGAGCTTTAACATTAATCAAATTATATTTGAACAGGAAATTACAGATTTTCAGTAACCACCTTCTCCTGAAAGTCATAGAGCTTGTTGTTTAGGGGAGAAGTAGTCATTTGCCCAGGTTGAGGCTTACCTGTTACTTTAATAAGGGACTTGCTTCTTGTCACATATAAAGCAGACATGTTGAAACTTAAAAAGCAGAAAGAAGGAGATAGGAAAAAGTAAACCTGATTTTCCTTGCAGTAAAACATTCTAAAACTACAATCACAAAAGAATGACAAGTTAAATTTTGATAGGCTTAAGATTAGACTATGAGAATTTCAACATCAATCAAACTATACTTTGAACAGCATACAACAAATTTTCAGTAACCTGAAATTCATAGTGCTTGCTCCTTAGGGTACGAGAAGTAATCATAAGACAAGGTCGAGGTTTCCCTGGACTTGCTTCTTGTCCTATAAAGCAGACCTATTGAAGCTTGAATGCAGAAAGAAAGAAAGGAAAAGTGAAAACCAGATGTTCCTTCTACTCATATTTGGTAATTTATTAAATAAACTCCAATCTCTTAGTACATGAATGATGTTTCATATACTAAAATGGCCATTAACTGTATACATGAATTTCCAACATTCATATCCTCCTCTTTTCTTAAAATTAGTGATATTTCTGCGAAAAGAAATAAAGCCCCCTGCATAATAATAAGGTTTAATTGAATAATCATCTCACTGCCTTGCACTTCAATTTTCAACAATTTTGGATAGCCACCATCTGTCCTGGAACCCTGTGGCAAGTCTGAATGAAGCACAAAGAGAATCTGATGGTCATGACCATCAGCTACTTGAATAATAACTTCTCAACCTACCTTCCATCTTCAAGGATCTGAATTCTCCACTTCAGATATCAAAATCTTGAAGTGTTCACCTCAAGCATGTGAACACAGAACATACTTTCTGCGGAGTTACAATTGTAACAAATCATTTGAAAAAGGGTCGAGGCTCTCAGAACGTACACAACAAATTCTTGTTGCTGTGGAAAAGGTTTGGCTTTACATTGATAACGGCAGAAGCATTCGTCGCTTTTTTTTCCTATTTAATCTCACTTGCTTTGTAACTTTCATACCCAGAAGCAACAGCACCGTGATGCATACTAAGATAAAAGCAAGTTGAATATGCCTAAAATATAAAGAAACTGCTGAAAAAACCAGGAAAGCTAAACTCATGAGTTCCCATATCACAAATATCACCACATCCACCCTGCACACAAAGGAACAAAAGGCAGAAGCAAAATAAATACTGATGTCATAGTATCAAATTGTATGACAACAGATGACAAATCCATATAAAAAGGAACTATCACAGATGACAATAGCGGACAGAACCCAAGAATCACATACAATCATTATATGTATCAAAAAATACTCCATCTTCTCTTAAAGGAACTATCACAGATGACAATAGCGGACAGAACCCAAGAATCACATACAATCATTATATGTATCAAAAAATACTCCATCTTCTCTTTTCTGTGGATGTTTGTACCACATTTGATAAACTTGAGCTAAACGTTAAGTGCCAATCAACTTCCTGAATCAATATTAGACAATTCAATGGAAGAGAGTTAAGATATTTATAATCTGGAAAACATTTGAACCCCACTAAATACCTGCCATCATACACGCAACATAGTGAAATGTCTAGGATTGTTTCAATCTTAATCATACTAAACAAGGAGTTCATCATCTTAATTGTGATTTATAAAGGGTGCCATACTAAGATACCATCCTAGGAATATAATTTACCATCTTCGAAAATCTCCACTCAATTTACAAAGAATATCCTATAAAACCTAAATTTTCCTACAAATTTTCAGACGACAGCCAAAACCCGCTATTGACGTCCATAAACAAGTTTAATAGACTATTCATTCATAAAATAACAGCATTGAATTTCCTGGTTAATAATAATTACCTTACAAATTTAGTAAATAGTAAATCAATCTTTCTCCAGTCTCCACCATGCAGGAAAAGAAAAACAAAGATATGAGTATGAAGTAATTGGTCTAGAAGCCTGAATATAATTTCTTTTGTTTCTTTCTTTTTTCTTGAATTGCAAAAAGGATAGAGACACAAGCCTCTTCTACATTCCTATAAGCATAAGCTGGGTACTTCCATAATGTTTGTCCAAACATAGTTTCCTTCCCATGAACTTTATCCCCACCTTACTAACTACATAGAATTGTCAAAAAGAATTACATAATAGGAAAAGGGGGAAGGCAGAAATGAATATGGTTTTCTCCAATGACGCGCGATCTGATTGACCAACCAATCACTCAGATGTTAAATTCTCAACACGTGAAAGAAAATCATAATTCAAAAACTAAACCCATAAATCCTGAAAACGAAAATTGTAATCAAACCCTAGCTGATCTCCTAAACCAAGTTTATACATTTCCACTCTTCCAAGCCAAGAAGATCAAACAATCTTGAGAGAAACAACAACAAGAACAATAATGAAACGAGAGGCCATAATCACTGATACGATTTACCTTGAATACGTGGGATTGGGAATGGAAGAAAAGAAAGAAACAGAGGCCCAGTCGTGTTTGGATCGAATCTGGTACTCCCTCAACTGCTCGGCCAGATTCGATCTCGTTATCATCTCTAGTCCTCTTCTCAATTTCCGTATCTCTCTGGTTCTAATCCCAAATGTTCAACAATGGAGGTTTTTCACGTAACCGAATTGAACGGTGAAGTGGGATGAAGGAGGGAGAGAGATCGGTGATCGATGATCGATTCTCTTCGTAGCTTTCGGCTTTGGTCAAGTACAACTACTATTAGCTCAATGCAAACGACAACGTTTCGAGACTATGGACCTTTCGGCCCAATTTAAAAACCACTCCTGGTTCTTAAGCAAGCCTTTTTCTCTTGCCCACTTCTAAAGCGTTCACTTGACATTTTCATGTTTATAGCCCGTCTTAGGACAGGCATTCAGCCCGAATCAAGCCCGACTGTAGACCCTTTAACTTCGGGCTGGACAAGAGCAATACCACCCTTATTGAGATTCGTAAACTTTTTTTTTTTTGGCTACCCACGAGGTGTTTTAGGCGGATCTCAACTATGGAAAGGTATCTTTAAGTCATCTATACCTAGACTAATCCCCGCTCGAGCCGGGTAGGTCCCTTGCGAGAGGCAAAGCTCTAGCCCAAAGTTTTAAACGGCTGTATACATAAAGGGGGGTTCGAACCCACGACCTCATTTAAGCCAGGAGAGCCCCTTACCAACTCACTTGCACCTTGAAGTTTGATTCGTAAACTTTTATTTATAGATAAAGATAATAAATTCATTCGACTCATTTTAATGTAAATTAATTAAATTTATTTTAAAATTTTCAATTTAACTTAACTCAAATTTCGAAAATAAACTTCCATTTATTATGATGAAAAATCGAGTCATTCAATAACGGGTTGAAGCACCCTGTTTCTGTTAGGATATTTTAACTCTTTATTATTAAATTCTATTCAGATATTTGCATGAACATTAAATAAATATATAAATAAGATTTAACGAAATAGGGTATTATGAATTAATTAACTGATACTTTCGATAGCGCCTCTTATGGCTCCGTTTCCAACCAGACATATCTTCTTACTTAGAAAGCTACATGTGAAAGAATATTACTAAATGAACTATGTAAATGATGTTCCGGAACTTTGGGCCTCAAAGAATGTACTTTTAAGTTTTAAGAGTTCAAGTAGGAGTAACAGTAACATTGGGCGTGAATCTTGATTAGACAGAGTTGGAATATCTAAATATAAATTTAATTAAATAGCTTCTATATTTTTTTTCTCGATATGTACATAAATTTCTGAATTTCTATTTTTAAAAAATTTATTTATAATTTTTAAAATAATTTTAATACCTTTATTTATCTAACACAATTAGTAAACTTTATTATAATTCCTACATTTTCAAACTTTTAATCATCATCATCATCATATTCCGAAAATTTTCGCGTTGGAGCAGGGTCTGGAGAGCCTGATAATACGCAACCTTATCCCTACGATGTAGAGAGGTTATTTCCCGTAAACCCACATGCAAAAGGGACAAGATAACCAAGACGTAGGATAAATACCGAAATAATAATAATAATAATAAATAAATATAAATATAAATATAAAGATACGATTATTATTGGCAAAAAAATTTAATAAACGACGATGGAATAATAAAGCTATCAAAGATACGTTACAGTGCTATAAGTGACAAGATGTCAGTCTGTGCCAAAGAATTGAATGCTCCCTCTGCTGGCTTATGTTCCTGGCGCCGGCAACAGCAAAACTGCAGCTATATCACCGGAGGAAGCTTGAACGTTCCTGTGCTCAAGCCAAACTACACAAAAGAACAAGTGAGAAAACTGAAGCAGGTAACCAAAAGGGAGATGGAAGGTTCATGATAGGGTTGTCCAAAGAATAGATCTGAACGACTCTTCCACCGCTGGGAAGCAACAGTGACTCGTTGTGGTAAGTAAAGGCGAGCTGAGTGTCGTCCCTGGCTCACACGGCCACCGACGAGGCGTTGTTGTCGTTTCCTACCGTTCTCTTTACCGTACTCAAGGCAACCAAGTGTTCTTACCGTTCTCTTTACTAACTAGTGTTGAAAGATTTGTTGTTTCACACAGTATACTGGTGAAACCACAGATACTGTGCTGGTAAAAGAGGAGAAAGAGCCACAAACCAGGTAAATCCTCAGGATCCAATCGTAAAATCGTAAACCGTCTAAATTTTTAATTTAATTTTTAGCTTTCTAATTTGATTTACTTTGATAACTTTTGTTGGTAAAAATCGATCAATTCATTAATTTATCAGTCAATTTTTATAAATTAATAAATTTTTACAAACGAAAATAAATCAATTAATTTTTATTTAATAATATATTTTTAATTAAATTTCAAATTATTCGATAGGTAAGGACAATTTATTTTAATCATATTTTAAAATTTTCAATTTTATTTAATCTTTAGCCAGTTTTATAACGTTCTAATTCCGATTGAATCTTTTAAATTTTAAAATTCATGTCTTACCGATTTAACTTTATATTACTTTTAATAATTATTAAAATAAACACTAATTAGTTATGTGGATAAAATGTATAAATGAAGATTCGAATAAATTTTTTTAAAAAATTTAGGTTAAAATTTAAATTAATTTGAATTTTTTACTCATTAAATGTATTAAATTCAAGCTGAAATAATAGGATTGAATATAATTTATTGATTTTTAATTAGATTTAAATTGAAATTACTTTTTTTTTCTTGTTTTCTAGCAGAGAAGTAATCTCTAGAGGCAGTTGGACAGATTAGCATTGGAATAAGTTACGATATCGGGACTTGAAGAGATAAGCAAGCACTTAACCGACCACCTGTCCCTGAGTGCCTAACTAAGTAACGTATCTTCAGAAAGTGACAATCACTATGTCGATCCAACGCTGATTACAACTAGGCCCCACCATACCATGGCCCTCATGAGGCGTGGATGTACCGGAAACCTACCACTCGAGTAACCCTCGAGTTTTTTTCTGCCGACGCATCGCCCGTGGCATAAGTCTTTTGTTTGTGGGCCCCAACAACCCCATTCCACATTCATCTTAGCCGACATTTTATGTCCCTCCTGCGTACAACCCTTCACGTTCTTCTTACTTATTGGATACTCCCTCGGGCCCACTGTACAGCGTGTCTTTTTCAATTTGTATACTTTTGACTTTTCCTCTTTTGACTGTTACGTGTGAGCATCCATAGCTAAAAACTCGCTTAATAATGTTAAAATTGATTAATTATTAATTAAGATATCATTAATATCATTAAAAATATAGAAATATAACCTAATATAAAAAAGTAGTGAAAAGTTATAATGATTACTATTATTATTATAAAATAATAGTATTTAATAAAATAATTTCTAAATAATAATTAGTGTTATAAAAATTATTAATAATATTTAAATTTTTATAAAAATATTAGAGTGAGATTCAAGTTTTTTAACATGATCTAAAGCGAGCGAGCTTAATGTGCAATAGAAGTGAGTGATGGCTATTGGTCTTCCCTTCGGCTTCATGCCACACGTCGGTTACAAGAGAACGGCCTGATTGGTTACAGACAGTGACTTTATTAGTACTGATCGCGTCAGATCCGCGTTACATTACGCTATAAAAACCCCCAAAAGATAATCATGTAAGCCACAAAAGCTAATATATCGTATCTCTTCTGCTCAGTTCTTGTGTTCTACTTCTACTTCTACACATCACTCTTTTAAGTCCGTTCCTGTTAATTGTTTCCGATCACGATCTTTTAACTATGGCTGACGAATACAAGGTCCACAAGAGCGAGACCACCCCAGTGATTGATGAAGGTTCAGTGGAGACCAAGGATCGTGGGGCGTTTGATTTCTCGGGGAAGCAGGAGGAAGAGAAGCATCAAGAAAAAAAAGAAGGTTCAGTGGAGACCAAGGATCGTGGGATGTTTGATTTCTTGGGGAAAAAAGATGAAGAAAAGCATCAAGAAGAAAAAAAAGAAGAAGTAATAGCTACCCAGTTCGAAGAAAAGGTTCACTTATCTGAACATGAGACCAAGAAAGAGGAAGAGAAGAAACCTAGCCTCTTGGAGAAGCTTCATCGATCAAATAGCAGCTCAAGCTCTGTGAGTTCTTTTCCTTTTTTTTATCATCTCTTGATCTTGATCTTTGAATTGTTAGTGACATCTTATGAATATATATATGCAGTCTAGCGATGAGGAAGGAGGTGATGGAGAGGAGAAAAAGAAGAAAAAGAAGGAGAAGAAAGAACAGAAGGAGAAGATCGAACAGAAGAAGCATGAAGATAGCACAGTTCCAGTAGGGAAATGCGATCAGGAAACTGAAGAAAAGAAGGGTATCATGGATAAGATCAAAGATAAATTGCCAGGACATAAGAAAACTGAAGAACTTGACACTCCACAACCAACTGAAACATACACTACTCCTCCTGAAACTGCTCAGACACATGAAGATGCAGAGGCAAAAGAGAAGAAGGGAATTTTCGAGAAGATCAAAGAGAAGCTACCTGGGTACCACCCAAAGACTGAGGAAGAGCAGAAAAAAGAGAGCGCTTCTCATTGAGAAAGCTAAATATGGTTGTGAACGATTGTGTGGTTTTTTCTTTTCTTTTTTAATCAGTTTGTGCTTATTATGAAATATTATCATATCTTCTGCTTTATTGTATTACGTGCTTTGCCTGCTTGTAAGTAACTTTTGTGTAATGGATTCCATGTTTTCCCTGTTTTTTGTTCTTAAACAACATTAATTTTATATAAGTATGCTCTTGTGTTGTGTTTTTTTATTTACAAATTAGATTCTAATTAAATTCGTTTTTATTCATTTTCATTCTTTAATTAGAAATTTTAATTCGTAGACATCTGGGTAAACACTAGAAACTGACGCGCTGGCTAAGAACCATCTTTTATTTATTGAATATTAATAATTAGTCTAACTTATATTAAAATCTAATTTAATAGCATAAGAAAAAGATATATATTTTAAATGTTTAATATTCTTTGTATTGAGAAAAAAGATGATTAATTATTTTTATATTTTCTTTATATATATATATATGATTTTTATATATTAAAAAAAATGCCATCTATTATTGAATTCACCTAATCCGATAGTTCCTTTTTTTTTTGGGGAAATATCAAGTGCCAAAGTCACCGAATAGGTAAATTGTCAATCTTTTTTTATATTTTCTTTGTATATGTATATTAATGATAATCTTATATATTAAAAAAAAAAGGAGAATGTTAACATATGTCTATTATTGAATTTACCCGATCCGATAGTTCCATTTTTTGAGGAAACATTCTATACCAAAGTCACTAAATAAGTAAGTGGCCAATTTCTCGTCGGACTATGTAATGTATTTTATCTCTTGAATTGCAAATTCTTCTCTCTTTATAAGATCAAATTTTGATAAAATTTGCAATAACTAATTTACATCAAAGTCAAAAGGCCATAAAAAAACACATTGTTCCTCTGCAAGGTTAAAAATAAGTATGTGCAAATATTTCTTTTGTCTATACTTAATTAAAAGCTTTTTTTTTCTTAAAAGAGTGATTATTAGGTTGGAATTTATTTTTTTTTAACTTGATATAATTTTTGGATTATTGGAAAAAACCTCTCTATTAATTAAGAGTAAAGCTGCATATTAATTAACTTTCTCATATCCCGCTTATCAACGAGATTTTTACTAAATTATTGTTCTTATTGTTGTAATATATATTTTTATGAAGAAGTTTGTTTTTTTTAATTATGAGTTATAAATCTCTTTTTTAAAGAATAAAATAAGCCTCTTTAATGTGAATAATAAAAAAATTTAAATTTATTAACTATTAATTAAATTGCTGTAGTTTAATGCTGATTCACTAATTTATTTAAATCATTCAATTTACAAATTACTTTTGAACCACTAATTTACTAAATCTATTCGATGAATTATCATGTGATGTTGATATTTTATTTAATCTGTGCGTGGGTGTATATATATATATAAAAGCAATCTAAATTTAGTCGGGGAACTGACTAGTAGTTCTAAACCTACTTGTCAACACCAGCGATCAATTTCTGCTTTACCAAAAAGCCTTTGATTTCTTTATGAGATGACCCCTCCTCAAGTGCTCCATGATCTTTACAGACCATTCGAAGTGGACAAAAGCAATTTCTTTATCACTTTCGGTTTCTTTATATAGCAATTTCTTCCACTCCCTTCGTTACAATCTGGCCGTTCTTAATAATTTATGGTTCTGAATAAAGTAAAAAAGGTATTATTTTATCTTTTTTTGTTATTTATGAAAATTAAAAATAGGGTCTTATAAAAAATAAAATAGGAGTCAATTTTGCTATTATTTACGAGGGTTAAGAGTCAATAATGATTCATACTTTATTTTTCGTAGAAGTAGGCTTTGAATAGGTATTCTTTCTGCCCCTTACTCAAAGTCAGGCTTGATGACAATGAATGACGGGCTAATGAGAAATACAATGACCTATTTTAGTAATCATTCATTGCACTAGTTGTTAGTTAGATATAGTTAATAGTTGATTATATCAGCTAATTTGATAAGTAAATTGCATTAATCTTTAGTTAGAGATATTTAATAAAATTAGTTGTTTAGTATTAAATGTTTATATGTAAAAATGACCTATGAGGATATGACTTTTAAAAAAATTATAAGGGTATAAATATTATATATCTTAGTATTTTGTTGAATGTTCTTATAAGAATTTATATTTTAGAGAAATCATGTTCACCTGTACGGTTTCATCATCTATAAAAAATTTATGTAACTCTTTCTATTTTCATTCTCATTTAAGGTCAATATTTTATTTCTAATATATAACTGCATAATACGATTATAAGAACAAATATTGTTCCTAAAAACGTAGGTATTTGGGAACCTCAACTAGGTTGTTCTACTTACTAGAAATTGTTGTATATTAGATCAAACAAAAAAATGATGCATGTGGTACTTAATTGCAACTTAATTAAGAATACAATTTAAATAGCAAGATCTTATGCAAATTAGCAATAGAATTTAAATGGCACATTCAACTTTTGATATTTAAAACTTTGGCTGTTGGTAGAAAACGCTCTTATATATAGGAGCGTTTTCATTTTTAGTTAGATTGTTTTAAATCAGCCAATAAATATGCTACTCTCCAAATACTTTTGGTAGCGATTAGCCTGGTCAAACAGTTGAAATCAACAAATCAGCTAAAAAAATAATTGATTGGTAGCTAACCAAACGAACTCAATACTATTTGGATTGGATATTACTAGTTGATTCGTATACAATGCGTGAGTTTTAGGAAATTTTAGAAAAATTATGTGATCTTTAAAATTATAAAATTTATATGATTTTCAATTTTTAAAAACTATTTTCTTATATTTTAGTTCAAAAATAATATAAAAATATAAACAATATGAATATTAGATATAGACTAATTAAATGTTATTAATATAATAACTCAAATTAGTTCTTAAATTTGGCTCAAACTAATTAAAATTGACTTAAATTAATAATTTATTATCATTATAATAAATTATTAGTTTTAGTCAGACTTAATTGGTTCAATTCAAATTTAATAACTAGGTTGAATCGTTATGTAAGTAGTATTTAATTAAATAACTATTTCATCAATCGTGTGCTTCGTTGTTATTTTTAAATTAAATTATATACGTAAAAGAGTTGTTTTTAAGTAGAAGTTTTTTTGAAAATTTTAAAATTAAAATACTTTTAAAATTTTATTAAACTACAATAAATGTCTATTTCTTTTATCCGCTTGTTTTATATTACAAAATTTTAATTTCATTAATTATTTATTATGATAGAAGACTCGCGGGTTAAGGATGATCACCGTCGGCACCACACATCATTTTCCATTTGTATTTCATCCCAAAATGAAGCTTATCGATATGGGCAGTGATTGCGACATTTGCTATGATCATACCCTTCATTTTCTTGTCAGCTAGTCACCTACTTAGTTGGGCCACTCATAAATGTAAGTCTTCAAAAATAAATGTTGTTATTTACTTCCTTTTCCTTTTTTGAAAGGATAAACTATCGGTCGTTATTTTTTCAATGTACATTGAGTAAAATTTTGAATTTACGTAATAATATGTAAATTATGTTAATTAAGTACTCTGTATTAGATAAGTCTTATATGACAAACTCAATCAAGATAATATAAATAGGGAGAATCAAACACAGAACCTAGAAGAAAAATAATATTTAGATTATAACTATGTTAAAAGTAGGGATTTAAGTTATGGAACATAATTGTATTTATGATTATGATTAAAATTATAATTTATGTTCATATTATTTGTTAAAAAAAAGTTTAGCAACTACTATTTACCAATGATTTAAAATCTAACCGGTTCGATCTGTTTAATTGTAAAAATTTTGAGCCAACAAATTTTTTTGTTCGATTTTTAACTTTTCAATTTAATTTACTTTAATAACTTTTATTGTTAAAAACTGATTATTTTATTAATTAATCAGTTAATTTTTGTAAATTAATAAGTTTTTATAAACTAAAATAATTTAATTAATTTTTATTTGATATTTTACTCTTTCAATTAAATATTATATTTTTCAATAAGTAAATACAAATTTTTTATTTTATTTATTTTTTAACTGATTTTATGACTATCAAATACCTGATTTTTAAATTTCAAACTTCTTACTTTACCGTTTTAATTTCCAATCCAATTTTTAAAACTTTGGTAAATTTTGGCACTAGAAAAAAATATTAGTATTTACATGTCCAAAATGGACAAATTAACATTGCAAGTCAATTAGATCGTGATCCATACACATCACAATGGACAAGAGCACTCCTTGTTCTGATCCTCCCACGGAGCCACCCAAGAAGAAATGTTAAGAATCCTAAGAACCGCCATTGATGATAACTATATCACAAAGCAATCACATTATCACTCGCTAGCTACGGTACAGCAACCTCTAATGGCATGAGATTAATATAAATATCTGTACATGAAATGCAAATTTGTTCATCGTCAGAAAATGTTTTGTAGGAGGTTGGCGACTCTTTCTCTTGGAATCCTGTTATGCGCACTTACAGGAGCCATTAATGGCGAGTACTTGATCGGAGTTGGGAGCTATGACATGACCGGCCCAGCTTCCGAAATTAACATGATGGGTTATGCGAACATCGAACAAACCACCGCCGGTATACATTTCCGGCTAAGAGCTAGGGCTTTCATTGTATCAGAGAGTGGTCAAGGTGTTGCAAGGTTTGCTTTTGTGAATCTTGACGCGGGTATGGCTTCACAGCTAGTCACTATTAAAGTGCTTGAGAGGTTAAAATCCAGGTAAAAGAATGGGGATATAGAATTATAGATAGCTTAAAAGGTTTGCAGCTCTTTGAAATATTTTAAATTTTAGAAAATTTCATATTTTTTAAAAATTTTGTAAAAAAATCAATTTTATTTTCAATTTAAAAAAAAAACTTTGTTATTAAATTTTAGTTAAAAAATAACGACAAAATACAATAAAATTGCTAATATGACAATTGAAATTACTTGAACTTAATTAATTAAACTCGACTTAACTTAATATTTATTATAATTATTATTTTAATTCAAATTTAATTTATTTGGTCAAGTTTAAGTGTTGAATTGAGTTATTATATCAATGGTATTTAATTAGTTTACATTTAATATTTTTCACATGCGTTTATCATTATTTTTTAACTTAATTTTAAAAGAATATTTTTTAAAAATAAAATTTTAAAAACTTTTATTTTAATTGAAATCTAAGAGGTTTTTTCTAAAAATTGAAATTTAAAAGAAAATTTTTGAAAAGTTTTAACAATTATGAGATTTTTTAAAATTTTCTTAAAACACGAGAGAGAAGAAGTCTATAACTTCTATTATTTTCTAAAATTAAGGGAGTGTTTGGTTAGTTAGTATAGAAAGAAATGATTAAATAAAGAATGAAAAAAGATAATTAGTAATATATTATGATTAGATGATCAGTATTTTTATATGCCCTTTTGAGGCAATACTCCGTATTTTATAATATAGCGAAAAAATGGAAGCGATTATAATTTATATTTCTATTCCTCTAAATAAGCCAAACACACCCTAAGTGGCTAAGTGTTCTTTTCAGTGTTACATTTCTAACGAATAACGGACATACATATCATATAACATCCAAATAAATTTGATATATATATAAATAACGTCCTGAATTTGAGAGATGATAGCAACTAAACTCCTCTGAAGTGTAATCATGTACTGTTAATGCCTTTTATTGCAAGGTACGGTGACCTGTACACCAAGGAAAATGTAGCCATAAGCGGGACTCACACTCATGCAGGACCTGGAGGTTACTTGCAGTACCTGCTTTACTCTGTTACTACTCTGGGATTTGTCCAACAATCATTCGACGCCATTGTTAATGCAATTGAACAAAGCATAACTCAGGCACACCAGAACCTAAAGCCTGGTACAATTTTCATGAACAAAGGTAAGCTAGAAGCAACCAAACTCGTCAAGAAACTGATGGTCACCATGAGCTCTGAAAATGGCGGTGTGGTGCTTTGCAGGGGATGTAGAGAATGCAGGAATAAACAGAAGCCCGAGTGCTTACCAGCAAAACCCAGAAGAAGAGAGAGGTCGATACGATTCAGATGTTGATAAGGAAATGACACTTTTGAAGTTTGTTGATGTAGGTAGTGGAAGGAGTGTAGGAGCTTTCAGTTGGTACGCCACTCATGGTACGTCCATGAGTAAAAACAATAAGCTCATTAGTGGAGACAACAAAGGAGCAGCTGCTAGGTTTTTTGAAGACTGGTTCACTAATAATGCAAAAGATAATTCAACAATCGCCTACTCTTCCAAGACACCAGGCAACTCTTTCTTACATTTTTCTTGTTTTTCAGCTTTTTTTTTTTTTTTTGTTAAAAGGAAAAGAAGAACAAAACGCCTAGGGCGTAACATCTAAGCTCCTGTGAAGAGGTCTAGTAAAAAGGGTGCCTTGCTGGTCCCGGTAAAGCGCATCCGAAATGCTCCGGGGAGGCTCCGGAAGAATATGCCACCCCGGCTCAGCGCCAAAACTTAAGTGCGCCAAATGATCCGCACATTGATTCCCTTCACGAT
>JAOSBM010000006.1:542093-557019 GCA_027568955.1 Erythroxylum tenue
TAAAAGTTTGAGATAACAGAACACCAGAGCCCGCTTCCCCCGTCAGCTCCGTGACATCGCCCTCCTCAGGTTCTATAAGCGCCTCAACAGGCCAAGCACGAAGCACTGATGGGACGCCCACCTGCTCTTTGCCTAAAACCGCACTATACGATGGTTTGGGTGAAGGGGGAGGATCCTCCTCACTTTCGCGAAGGCGGACCCTCTTGGGCAGATGCCCCTCTTGCATTATCGATGTCAGTAGAACCACCGACAGAAGCTAAATCACCAGAAAAAACCACGGAGACGAAGGTGAATAGTAGACTGGAACAGTAAGCAAGACAGAAGCTAAATCACCAGAAAAAACTACGAAAACTCTTGCTCTTGGAGCCACGTACCAAAACTATAAGTGACTAAAGCATGACGTATACTTGTTTTTATGTACGAGGTAGACATTGGAAAGCTAATTGCAAAAGCACAAACAATCAAGTCGACAGGAGGACAGCCATGTGACAGAACAACCAGCCAAAGCTTCAAAGTGAGGAAGAACAGTGATTCGCTTTTTGTAGGTGCGTTTTGTCAATCCAACGTTGGAGATGTGACCCCAAATGTCTTAGGCGCATTTTGTTCGGACACCGGCCAGCCTTGTGATTTCAATCGCTCGTCGTGTCACGGTGATGAGACACTCTGCTTTGGCCGAGGTCCTGGGTAATTTACTTGGAACTACACTTCAATAGCCTAAAATTTGAACTTCAATGACCAAAAACTCCTTATTAGTTGTGTTTTTGATTCGAATAACAGATTCCCAGATGAAATCTTGAGCACTAGGATCATCGGAGAGAGGCAATTCTCCAAGGCCGTTGATCTATTCACGTCTGCTAAAGAGATATTGAGTGGAAAGATTGATTACCGCCAAGTTTACTTGAACTTCACCAATATTGAGGTTGAGTTAGATGGAAACCAAGTGGTTAAGACTTGTCCTGCAGCTCTTGGTCCAGGTTTTGCAGCAGGAACTACGGATGGTCCTGGTGTTTTTGGGTTCCAACAAGGTGACACAGAGGTCAGAATCCAGTAACTTTGGGGTAGGGGGTTGGCAAGATTAAAAAATGATGTTGTTTTAGGCAGTCCGAGCCGGACTATCTCTAGTCCAGTGAGCCTAAAATATATGCTTTATGTTTCGTATCACACCCTAATAAGTCATGTGAAATTTATGCCTATTTGGTGGGGTTGTCCCCTCTCGTCTTGCAGATCAACAAGCTCTGGAAACAAATGAGGGACGTCCTGAAAGAGCCAAGCCCATATCAGGTGGAATGCCAGAAGCCTAAGCCTGTTTTGCTGTCCACAGGAGAAATGGATTTTCCCTATGCATGGGCGGTAAGCCCTTCAAGCCCTACATTTCATCATTTCTTATCAAAAGTCAAAACCCTAGCTAATTAAATATTTTTTTTAGATCAACCTAAATTTAGATTTTGAAAAAAATTATCATATAACTATTCAAATATATTTTTATAAAATTTGAACATGAATCTCGCAGTAACTTGATTAGATCATTTTGTTGACTTTAGAATTGTTTAAATTCAAACTTGAGAACATTTGAAAGGAGTGATCCGAGTAAAAGAAATTATTAAGTTTGAACTTAAGTCCAAATATAAACCCAAACATGATCAAATTTAAATATTTAATTTTAAATTCTAGCAAAATTGACTAGTTGACTTCAATTTTTTGTTATCCGTAATCATAAATAATTTTTTATTAACTTTTAGTGAACATGATTATGCCCCTTAAGGGGTGGTTGAGTTGATAGAGTGGAGAGTATGGGCAAAAAGGTCCTGTGTTTGAATTCTCCTACCTACGCTCTCTCGATCGAGCATGTCGTACAAGGCTTGCTTAGTGCGGAGTACTCGATTGACCTGATTTGCAGGCTATTGCGTCAATCCAGAAGTTTACCCAGTACACATCCAAAAGATACCGACTGCGGGTTCCTACGTACATTTCAAAAAAAAAATGATTGCGCTATATTTAAATTTAAAAATTTGTTATAATTAATTAAATACTTTACGTCCAAGTTTAAATTTAAAAGATCAAGTCTATCTGCTTACATCCTTAGTATAATCAAATCATTTTATTAACTTCACACTCGTTTAAATTCAAACTTAAGAAAATTTATTATGATTAGTCGAGTAAAAAAAATTACTGAGCTTGAAGCTAAGTCTAAATTCAAACTTAAGTCTAATCAATTTTGAATATTTAACATTAAATGGTTGTGACAAACCTTTTATTAATCGGATCATTTCAATTCATTTTGCCGATTCAAAATATTTTAAGATTTATCACCGTAAAGTAATTAGACATAATGTTACACTGTTCTCAATTAGTATTGATTTGAAAAATTCTTAACTAAGGTGAAATGATGCTTTTCATGGTGCAGCCTGCTGTTCTTCCAATTCAGATACTGAGGTTGGGACAACTAGTAATTCTTTCAGTACCAGGAGGTTCGTTGTCTTTCACTCCGCTTTAAAAGTTGTCTCTTTCTGTTCTAGATCAATGGTGTTTTGCGACATAATGTAAGCAAATATGGCTGTTTTGAGTTCTTTCAGAGTTCACAACAATGGCCGGAAGGCGACTAAGAGAGGCAGTAAAAGAAACACTAGTGAGTGATGGCAGAGGAGTATTCAATAATAACACCCAGGTTGTAATAGCAGGACTCACCAACACATACTCGCAGTATATTGCAACTTTTGAAGAATATGGACATCTTCGTTACGAGGTATGCATGTCAATTCCCCCTGTTTTTTATGGTAAAAATTAGACGAGATTAATAAAGAACGATATGCAATGGAACATGCATGCAGGCTTCATCAACACTATATGGTCCTCATACCTTATCAGCCTATATCCAAGAATTCAGAAAACTAGCAAGCGCCATGGCAAAGGGAGAGATCATTGAATCGGATTTATCACCACCAGATCTTTCACTTAAACAACTCAAACTTGTTCTCGACCCTCTGGGAGAATCTCCTCTTCCTCACGGTATAAACTTCGGTGACTTGAAACAAGATGTTTCTCAACCCAGAAATGGCTCATTCACGAAAGGTGACACCGTAAGTGCCACCTTCTTCAGTGGTAACCCCAGGAATGACCTATTCACTGAAGGTACATTCGCAGTGGTTGAGAAGCTTCTTCAAGAGGGACGACGTTGGGTTCCAGTTTATGATGATGATGATTTGAGTTTGTATTTCAAGTGGTCGTTAGATTATAACTTCACTACCTTCTCTAATCTGGCAACCATCGAATGGGAAGTGCCTGAGGAGGCAAGCTCTGGTGTTTACAGGCTAAGGCACTTTGGGTCGACTAAGAAATTTCAGAATGCTACTTTAGACTACTTCACAGGTTCTTCTAGTGCTTTTACGGTGGCTTAGAGCCAAAGGTTAAAGGTTTCTGATATCTATATATATTGCACGGTTTACATGAGAATGTTAAGACACATGCTTAAATCATGGTGATTATAGCATTACAGGATTTGTTCATTTATTCATACTTATCGGAGCAAGTCAAACCGAAACCATTCCGTGATGGTAATAATTGATTCATTCGAACCAGTGAGTTGGCGTAGGTAGCACATACTTTTGTCATTTAATCAAGTGGTCGGGAGTTCGATCTTTAATGCAGCAAATTTTTAGGCCAACAATAGTCCTTCTTGATTTGAGTTATTCTCGCCGCGAAGGGATTAGTTTGAACTGATCCTTAAAAAAAATTGATTTATTTGAAAGTGAGTTTAGTTTAAAATATAAAATAAAATCAAATATTTTTTAAAATTTTTTAAATTTTTAGGAGTTTTAAATTTTTATTTAATTTCATATTATTTTTTGGTTAATTTAAATTTTGTTTATTAACTTTAGATCCAACTAAAATTTAAAATGTTAAACTAAAAATATTAATTTTATCTTAAATAAACTTAGCAGACTATAAACTCATATGATTTATAAATAAAAAATATTAATAAAAATAATTTTTTATGAAAACCATCTCTCTATTATTTAGGAATAAGGCTATGTATTTTTGGATCTTTTAAAATTTTGTAATTAGCTGAACTTTTATTGAATTGTTGTTGTTGTTATTGTTTATTTATACTAAATAAAAAATGTTAAGATTTTGTCACCGCAATCATTATCATTATCGAGATTTAATTAAAATTTTTCTGAATATAAAATTTGAAGAAGTCCGATAATATAAAACCTTATCTTACCTAATAAAAAGGTTGTTTTTAATAGACCTACGTGCAATGTGTCACGCAAGAGTTAGGATTTATGTACATAAAACAAATAAAATCTAAATTCACACAATTTTTAATTCAAAATTTTCATACAACCATGCTCTTCAACTTTGTAGCTAACCCTACATAGCAAGTAATCTGAATCGGGTCGGATCCGCAACTAGAGTAAAGGATAGGTTGAGTAGCGAAGAAGTCAAAGCCCCCTGAAGACGGCGTCGTATAGGTTGACTAATCGTCAGCGCAACGTTTCTTGGTCTAGATTGTTCTGGAATTTAGGGACAAGCTTAACAAAGAAGTTAGCTCCGTTTCTTTTGCGCCCAAAGTCCCCCCCCTTCTTTCTCGTAAATTCCAATTTGGTTTGCGAATCCTCCAAACACTCCTAAAAATCTTTCGGTTCTTGATCTTGTTTCAGTTTCGCTCTCGATCTGCGAAGCTTTTCTGTTGCCAGTTAGAGCAGGTTTGTTTCTTCTTCTCGGTTTTCGATCATTTCGTTCTCTTACTGTTCGTGCTATATAACGGATGGACGTTTGTGCATTTACGTGATGATAGTTTTTTTTTTTCATTTCCGTTGTTTATTAAACCCTAAATTGATCGCATTTTTTTTTTGTATAGCATTTATTATTGCTGTTTATCTAACTTTTGTGTGGATTCTCATTTTGATCTTATTTTTTTGTGTTTGATTTTGTTAATGTGGTCGTTTTGGAGGTTTTGATTGAACAGACTACTTGTACGGCTTTTCTACGGTGTTTAAATGTAGTGGTATGAGAAAGGCACTGTCTTGTGATGAGGGTAGTGAGGGTGCGTTTGTCATTTGCATGTTGATTGATGAGTTTCGTGTTTGGTATTAGGAACCCTGAAGAGTAAATTTTTGCAGACTTGAGGTCTTGTTATCGTCGATTATTGCATTTGTTGGGTGTAATCTGTTTGTTCCTAGATTGGAATGTTGTGGTTGTTTGCGTTTGGAACATTTGTATCTCTGATGGAATTCTGGAAGAGCCAAAATTTGCCGCATGTGTAGACATATAGATTGAGTTGAATGAAGGTTTATCCTTCACATTGGAGACATTTGTGATCGATCTTTCTTACTGGCACGGAGAATGTTGCTATCGCATTGTTTTTTGATTATCACCCATTATCAGCCCTTCTACGTTTCCAGTTTGGCATAATTATTAATATGCAGTTAAAATTAGTAGATTGACCGATAATGATTGTTATGATGTATGCTGAAATGATATATTTAACGTGCTATTTCATTATGGAGGAAAAGTACAGAAACTCTGATCAAGGTTTACCAGAAACTGCCACGTATTATATTCGAAACTGAGGCAATGATGACATGTAATATTTTCAAAACCACGGAAAGTTTGATCCAATATCTTTTGTAAATGGAAGGTATAGATGTGTAAGTAGTTAGAAATGACCCTTTTACAAATAAATGCTTTTGAAAGGGAGAGAGTCACTTTAATGTTGTTCATATATGTTAAAAGAAAACATAGGATTTGGATGGTAGCTTGGTTCTCGTTGCCTTGCTAAACCAAGAATACCCTCGGGTAATATCTACTTAAAAGATACAGGAACTTTAATGCATGACTCTTGTAATGGTACAGCTCTTTCAGATCCCGCGTGTCTTCACAAAACTGTTAATTATAAGCCTTCAATAATTTTGTGCAATTACTTATTTATTGGTGTTCATGCAGAAGTTTAACTGTTGTATTCTTTGGATGCAGTTGGCCCATCATGGCAGATCAATATTCTAATGCAGGTTCCAGTACAAGTAACACAGTAGATGGTTCAGATGCAAGTATTGAGATTAATATAAAGACTTTAGAGTCACAGATATACAGTTTTCAAGTTGACAAGAACGTAAGCATCAACTAATGAATTTTTGTTTTCGTGAAATTCTATCATTATTTATCTTAGAGATATGTGGTTTTGGCACAAAAGTTTGGAAATTAGCTTCTCCAATTTCCACTTGTAAACTTTTGACACTTTTTTGCTAGCATTTGAGCAGTATTATGTTCCTAGTAATCCTAACAGTAAATCTTATGTCGCTGTTGTTGGAATGTTTACAGATGCCAGTTTCAGTCTTTAAGGAGAAAATAGCAGACCAAACCGGTGTTCCGGTTGGTCAACAACGTCTTATTTTCCGGGGCAAAGTCTTGAAGGATGACCATCTCCTCTCTGAATATCGTATCCTGTCATTAAACACTAATTTATTTTCTGGTTAAAGTTCTTTGGTATTAATAGACACTCACTTATGCACTGCGATGCTAGAAAAGACTGCAGTTGAGTCTGATTCTATGTGCTTCACTGTCATCTCTGACCATAAATTAAGAATATTGGTTGCTACACCTGAATGGACATTTTTATAGCCAGGAATATTATGTTTCACTATGCAAAAATTGTTCCCTTGACTATTTATAGAGTTGGAGAATGGGCATACACTACACTTGGTGGCAAGGCAGCCAACACAACAATCACAGCCACAGCCTTCTGCCGATGCTAGCTCTAGGGATGCAAATGTGTCTGATGGTAATCGAGTTATTTGTGTTAAATTAGTGTGCCACCGTTCTGGTCCAGTTCTGATTGCATTATTTTATTTCTTATAAACTTATAAAATAATAATGTTCACTTAAATTATTAGGAAATGAAAATGGTTCTGGTGTTCCAAGAAATCGTATCGGGCAAATATCACATAGTGTAGTTCTTGGAACCTTTAATGTTGGGGATCATGGAGAAGGGGCTGTACCAGACATGAGTCGGGTATGCTTTCTTCCCTTTGTTTTATAGATTCTCTGGTACTTCATTTGCATCTTAGGTTGAGGTCTTTGACTTTGTGTCAAATCTCTTAAAATTAAAATGCTTATTAATATCTTTGGTAATGTTGTGTGATATATAGGTTATAGGGGCTGTTCTAAATTCTCTTGGAATTGGTGGTCAGGCCGCAACTACTGGCATTGGTGGCATGCAAGCTCCCACTTTGGTTAGTACCACGATCAGTTGAAAAGGTTCACCATATGATATGTCTGCTATGCATACAGATATGACATGATGTATCCTTGAAATTCCATGTTCAGATGATCATGCTATATAATTGGGCAAATTCTCATACTGTGCTTTTAATCCTCGCATTTTGCATTTCCACTATTTCACACGTTAATGGTATACCCTATTCAACGTTCTTTTCCTGCTCCATGCCATTAATATATGTTTGGGTTTTCGCATGGCTAATCCTATTTTTCATCCTTTCTCATTCTTGGACCAATTCAATCAGCTTTACTAGTCATGGCCAATTTCATGATAGTGATTCTTGGCGGTGCTGGAAAATACCCTTTTCTTCTTCTTCATGAAGGAAAGTTTGATGTTGATTGCTTCAGTTTTGCATTCTCTTGTTGCATTGTACAGCACAATTTGTCATTTGCTGATTACTTTTTGTTATTCAATTGTTCTTGGGTTGAATTGTTCCCGTCAAAATTGTGAGCAAGTTTAGTTTTGTTGTGTTAAATCAGTAGTATGAATGACTGATTATTTCATTTCAGCATAGTGTGATGGGTCAGGCTCAACAAGGAAATGAAGCTGGTGGTTTGCGTGGTAATGTTGGTGGTCAGAACCCTGCAGTGAATCAAACACAACCTAGCCAGGCATCACCCAGTCCACCATTCCAATCGCAGCCCCAAGTGGTTCAAATCCCTCTAACTGCAGCCATACCAATTCCATCACTTCATTCGGTAGTTAGATATTTAGTAAGATACAGTTTTCATTGACGTGTACCTCTTTTACTGAAGCTATATTCTTCTTTTTTGTTTCAGCCAATTCCCGACTCCTTAAGCACAGTTTCTGAGTTTATGACCCGCATGGAGCAGACACTTGTGCACAATGGTGATAATTGAAAGGCCCTGTTTAGTTTTATGTGCTTATCTTGCAGAAAGTAACTCAATTTGGTTATTTTAGGGTATCAGCAGAGTTCATCTTCAACCATTGCAAGTGATTTACCAAGGACAGAATTACCTTTTGATGCCCGGGGTTTGCGAACACCTGAAGCATTGATTATTATCTTACGACAAGCGGAAGCGTTTCTCAGTGGCCATATCTGTACAACATTAGCGGTAAATTCATGATTTGTTTCCTTCTACATTTTCAAATCTCATTTTTCTTTCTTTAATCTGGTATCATTTGTTTTGTATTTTGATCCTGAGTCATGACGAGAAATAGTTATGTGATTTTAGTATATACATTCATATTTCAGTAATGGTGAATATTGATTACTGTTTAATAAAGTCATAGTTAGAGCTTCTGATATGAATTGATTATTTGTTTAGATGTTGAAGCAAAAATAACACGTTTTTCCAATATCTGATAGATGTGTAAATAAGTGAGCCAGAATATTCCCCTAGAGTAGACTTTGTGATGATGAGTGATATATTTGCTTTTTGGTTCTTAGAGGTACATTCTGCATGTTTTTGACATAGGATTAGTATTCTTCTGGCCACAAAATGGTGAAAAGATAAATCCATCTAGAAATTGTTGAAATTTATCAACATAAGTTGCTTGAAGATCATATCATCTGATCATGTGCTTTGTTCCTTGTTTATTTGTACTACGACCTTCTAGCATATGGCTAGGCGCTTGGAACAGGATGGAGCTTCTACTGATCCCAATGTACGAGGACAAATTCAGACAGAATCAGCACAAGTTGGCCTTTCTATGCAACATGTCGGGGCTCTATTTTTGGAACTTGGTCGTACAATCTTAACATTGCGAATGGGACAATCTCCTGTATGTCTGAATTCTTTACTTTGTTGGTTTAATTTCTAACTGTTCAATTCTTTAAAAAAATTATTGCAATTCACAGGCAGAATCTTCTGTAAATGCCGGGCCTGCAGTTTATATATCTCCATCAGGGCCTAATCCCATAATGGTCCAGGTTCGTGAAAGGATAATTTTTAGCAATTTGGTGCTTAGTCTCCACATGTTAGATTCTACAGGCACATGTTCTGTCTGCATCAAGTGCATTGCTAATTGATTAATACTTCAACCTTAGTTTTTGCACTGTTCTTTACATGTATATCATTTTAAAGTCATCTACTTGGCTTCAAGCTAAAGACTATATTGTTTGAATTTGTTGAATTGCTTTGCAGCCATTCCCTCTTCAAACCCATTCCCTTTTTAGCAGTACTTTTCCACCTTCAAATCCAACATCTCTGGGTCCCGTTGGTGTTCCAAATGCACCAAGACACGTTAATATACATATTCATGCAGGTTAGCACAGTAGGCCCTCTTCTGTTCACTTAATGAGTACCTTTTTAGTTTCCATCTGACATTCTATTATTAGGCAGCTCAATGGCTCCAGTTTTGTCAAGCCTGGGTACGAGGGGAAATAACGGAGAAGGCGCCCACGGAGAACGTGGCAATAATACTGGTTCAGGTGGTTCTAGCACTGTGAGGGTTCTTCCGATGAGAAATGTGATTGCAGCTGCAGTACCTTCAAATGCTGGTGGTATTCAAGTGCCCGATGCTGCAGAACCTGGTATAGGTGTTACAATTCCGCAGCCACCATCGGATTCTTCGATTTCCTCTTTAGTAGCTGAAATTAATTCCCAGCTAAGGAATTTCACTGGTAACACGCAAGTCCATCCAGCATCAGGTAGCTTGCTGTTGTTCTAAAAGTACTGATGAATGCTTGGTTACAAGTTATTATGGGTTTTGATGACGTTATTTCAACTAAGCACTGTTGTAGGTAGTGCAGGTAATGACGCAAACAATGAACATTCTAATAGCATGGTTGTTAATGGAGCTGCTGAATCTAGTGTACCTTTCGCTGACACTGTGCCCGATAATGACCATAAGGTATGTCTTTGTCCACCTCAACGATTGTTTATACTGACCTTTCACCATTTGTTTGCTGATACAAGTTATGTTGAGGATAACACAGGATGAGCAAACTAGAGTTTGCAACAATGAGACCAGGGACAATTTAGTGACTGCCAAGTCAAGTGAGGAGTCTTTGCTTAAATTAGAAGGAACTTCAGAAAATGCTACAAGTTCCAGTAATCAGCATGACATTCCGGATGGTGCTAGATCTGTTCCAATAGGACTTGGGCTGGGGGGTTTGGACCGCAAGGTATTTGAATTTTCCTTTTAAGTTCTGTAATTAGTTGCTAAATGGGGTGTCTTGTAGCTTTAATTCGTCTATTTATGGGGTGTTTTTGAGCAATGACTTCATGATATTTTAGTAAACATGAGTGCTCTGTGTTGGTTATCAATATTTTCATCAGTGTTCAGTGTTGTGAGAATTAGATGATAAATCGGATCCTGTAATTACGTATTGCCTTGTCTTGGAAAAACATTGAATTATGTAATTATATCCATTTTATTTATTTCTGTCATTTAAGGCCTTTTTTTCCTTGTAATTGAAAAGAGAGAAGAATAATTGACGGATTTCTCACTGATGTCTAGAAGCGAGTCAAGCAACTGAAATCATTGGTCAAGAATGGTGATTCTGGAACAACTACTTCCCCACATGATCATGACCTTGGTACTGGAATGAGTGGTAGGCAGATTTTACAATCTCTTGCATCCCGCAGTGCAGTGTCAAATAGAGCAGGACTGGACACCACACCTTCTGGTCAGGCAGCCTCCTTGGAAAATATCGCTGATAATAGGCCTCTAGGAGAGCAACAATCTGATGGCCAGTTTGATGCTGCTGGTGAAATGTCTCAGGTTTTGCAAAGCCCTGCTTTGGATGGCTTGTTGACAAACTTCTCACAACAAACTGGGTTTGGTTCTCCCAATATGTTGAGGAATATGTTGCAACAGCTCACTCAGAATCCTCAAGTAATGTCTTCTGTCAGTCAAATTGCTCAGCAGGTCGACAGTCAAGATCTTGGAAATATGTTTTCGGGTTTGGGCGGTGGCCAAGGTGGCGGGATAGATCTTTCAAGGATGGTTCAACAGATGATGCCGGTAGTTTCCCAGGTTTTTGGAAATGCATCAGCTACACCACCACCGATTGTTGCTGCACGACCTGAATCCCAGCAACAACTTCATGAGGGAAAACTGAGTGGAGATGGAAGGTCTATTCATTCAGCCAACCAGGTATGATGAATCCTTTGCTCACAAGTTTCACTCGAGGGGTTCATTTGCTTGCCAGAATGTCTTTTGTACGGTTTATTTGTTTTCGTCTACTCACTTACCTTTTATCATCCTTATATAGATCGACACCGAGGAATTGGCTCGAAGAATTGGACATTTTGATACACCTGGAGATGTTTTTCGCACTGCAGTTGAAAACGCAGTAAGGGTGGACCAAAATGGAAGCGCTTCTGTTGAAGCTGTACGTGAACTGAGCAACAATGAGGATCTAGCCAATGTAAGTATTATGTTTTTTATTGCTCTATTTCCTCGCATGCAATGTATGCGTGAGCTGATGATTATACTTCTTCAGGATTACCTGGAGATACTGCAGCGTGATGTACGTCGACGACTTCAGGGTGACCGTGGGCAGGATAAGTGTTGATTTCTAGCGATTTGCTATCATGTTTTCGACCGGCCAACCAAGAACAGCAGGATTTTGCTTGAAACAATTGCTTCCTCTGCTAGTCACTTTGCAATCGAATGCCATTGATCTTGTAAAATTCTTGTACAATCCGAGGATTGTTTTTAAGCTCTATATTCGTAATTACTGGTTGTTTATTCACAACGGAATTTAGTTCATGTATGATTATCGGTAGACAATCGAAGGTTTTGGAATCTAAAGGTGCACTAATGCTTGGATGATCAGATGCTTCTTATTCTAAGTTGTGGAACAAGACTGTTTCGATATTCATTTTCATTTTTAAGTTCTCGAATTTGCGCGCGTAGATTTCTAATCTTTTGTGGTTAATTGAAATTGGAGATGCATACATTTAAGCAATGATTCAAAATCAGTTTAGTTGTTTTAATTGGAAAATTTTTAAACCGTTTAATCGTTTTAGTTCGAGTTTTAAATTTTTGGTTTGATTTATTTTAATAATTTTTATTATCAAAAATTGATGAATTAATTAGTTAAATAATAAGTTTTGTAAATTAAAATTAATTAATTAATTTTTATTTAGTAATTTTAAAATTTAATTTTAAAATTTTGATAGATAAAGCTAATTATATTTTAAAATTTTAAAATTTATTTAATTTTAATTATTTTACCATGGTATTGTATTAATTGAAATTTTCAAATTTGAATTTCAGCCTGATTTTTAAAATATTACATTTAAATATGACAAATTAGGCCTGGTCATATGGGAAGATCGGTTTTGGTCATGGCCTTTTGAGTATAAAACGATGTCTCTTAAATGAAAAAAGTGTACGTGAAAACATACGGAATAAGAATAAGAAACTGAAGAGTGAAGACGGTGTTAAATAAGCGCTTATTGGGTGAGTGTGTTAATGGAAGACATGGAAGCAAAAGAACCCAGGAGGACTGGGACTCGTCTCTGTTGCCTTTGTAACCAGAGGAGAGCCGCTCTCAAAAGACCTAAAACCCTAGACCAGGTGAAACAAATTTTCTCTCATTCATTCTCCTTGTGTTTGGTTATTTTGATTCAATAAAATTCACCTTCTGATCTTCCGAAATCGAAAAATAGATATGCAGAGAGTGTTTCTATGAGGTGTTTGAGGAAGAAATCCACAGAGTGATTGTAGACAACAAGCTGTTCAACCCTGGTGAGCGTATCGCTATCGGTGCCTCTGGTGGAAAAGGTGTTCAATCCGATTTAATTATGTTTTTTAAAACTTTTTTTGTTTAATCGTCTATTTAACATTCTAATATTTTGTTCTTTTCTGCAAAAGATTCCACGGTGCTTGCTTATGTGTTATCGGAATTGAATCGCCGGCACAATTACGGCTTAGATTTGTTCCTTTTGTCGGTTGATGAAGGGATTACTGGATATAGGGATGATTCACTTGAAACAGTTAAAAGAAATGAAGTTCAGGTTTGTTATTGAATCTTGGGATTGTTTGGCCAATTGGTAAAAGTTTCCATAACTAGTTTTCTTTCTACTAAATTGGGTTCTTGCTCTTTTTCTAGTACGGTCTGCCATTAAAGATTGTTTCATACAAGGACTTGTATGGATGGACGATGGATGAGATAGTGAAGATGATTGGTCTGAAGAACAATTGTACTTTTTGTGGTGTCTTCAGGCGGCAGGTATCAATGGTTTTAAATTGTTTTTGTTTCTGAACTATTAGAAACATGTATTATTTGGACTATATTGCAAGTTTCTTTATCTACCAGAACAATGTTTTCCTCAAATTTTTAGCTTTGATTTGATTGTTTGATGTCTTTGTGTTGAAGGCACTAGATCGAGGTGCTGCGCTGTTGAAAGTAGACAAGCTTGTTACAGGACATAATGCAGATGATATTGCTGAAACAGTTCTCTTGAATATTTTGCGTGGTGATATTGCTCGGTAATGCAATGTCCATACGTCATTATGCTCTCATTCTTGTGTTTATACTTGCTTTGTTTATTACAACTGGGTCTTTGTAGATTGAGTAGATGCACCTCGATAACGACTGGTGAAGATGGTCCGATTCCGAGATGCAAGCCTTTCAAGTACACCTATGAGAAGGAGATTGTCATATATCCTGAGCTTCTTAATTACTTGATTTAATATAGAAATATATGTTCTTTCTGATTTCATTTCTGTATCAGTTGTGAGTGATGGAGAACCTTAACTAGATTCACACGTATGCCTATTTCAAAAGGCTGGACTACTTCTCCACTGAATGTAACTACTCTTTTCTTTTACCACCACCATCTTCATTTTCCATAAGCACGTTTCTTTAATTGTTATCCCTGTCTTGCCTTCTTCTCATCTCGGCTGTTACATATACTGCATTTGCCATGTTGTATCCCTCTAATAAGGGGTTACATATTGCAGGTATATATTCTCCAAATGCATATCGTGGTTTTGCCCGGGAGTTCATTAAAGATTTAGAGAGAATGAGGTTGTTACCCAGTTATTCTATTCTGCTATTGGAGCCAGGACAGGATTTGGCTTCTAGTTGCTATTTTACTATTTACATATCGACACATTGATCTCATGCAGACCCAGGGCCATACTCGACATTATAAAATCCGGCGAGAACTTCAGAATTTCCACTTCTACGAAGATGCCGGAGCAGGGGACCTGTGAACGTTGTGGTTACATTTCAAGCCAGGTGACCATTGCTTCTACAGTTATAATATGTCCAGGTTTCATAATCTGATTGTTATAATGTGTGAAATTATTGTATAAACAGAAATGGTGCAAAGCTTGTGTACTGCTGGAGGGCCTGAACCGAGGTTTGCCGAAGCTTGGTATTGGAAGAAGCCGAGGCCTGGATAATGGTGATGCGAAGAACACACGACAAAGTAGCCGAACAAAGCAAATCGAGAGCAAAAGTTGTGGAAGTTTGGATTTTTGACGTGGGATTCAATTTTTGGGAAATCCTCACTCTTTCTTCATCCTGATACACCAAAACACTAATGACATGTTTGGTTGAGTGGAATAGTATGTTGATGCACCACGTCGTTCCCTACGTGTGCCCAAAAGAAACCCCAAGTATTGTTAATGTAAGCCATGAAGTCCATGAGTGGGCATGTGGTTAAAGCTTGCTGCGTAGGAATAGGATAAAGTAGTTTTGATATTTTGAGATCATGC
>JAOSBM010000006.1:623297-638571 GCA_027568955.1 Erythroxylum tenue
GAATTAGTTAAAATTTTTAATCATTGGTTACAATATGTCCAAATATAACTTGATATGAGTTTGAATGTTTTTCTTGCTTTGTAATTAAAATTGATTGAATTGATAAAAATAATAATTCAATACCTAAAACTTTAAAAGATGTATTCAATTAATTTGTAAATTATAAAAATATTTAATTACATTAAACTCAATAAAGACTTTGAAAAACCACGATATCATACTTCCCAACATTTATTTTTTTAGTTGGTGCATATTTTTAATATTTTCGATAAATACTATATTGAAAGGTGCAGAAACATTAATATGAATTGGAATATCAAATGATTAAATGAATTGCAATCTTTATAGAAATGACGAGACACTTTTGCCTAGAGATAAAGAAAGCCAAACCGTGGGAATTATTTTATAAAGTCGCCCTTTTCATTTTCTTATCGATTTGGTTATACTGTCAATGAGTTACATATTGGGCCGTTTTACGATCAGCTTATTATATTAGCTGTTAGTTGTAGTTGATTTAATCAGTGAATTGTATTAGTTGTTTATTAAAAATGCTTGATAAAATTAACTGTTTATGTATAAAATGACCTATAAGAACATTACTTTAAAAAATATATAATTATGAATATTATATGTCTTAATATTTCGTTAAATATTCTTATAAGAATTTAGATTTTAGAGAAGTAATGTTCACTTGAATTGTTTCATCATCTATAAAAAATTTATGTAACTCTTTCTATTTTTATTTTCATTTAAGGTCAACATTTTATTTTAAACCTATAACAGCATAAAACAATTATAAGAACAAATATTGTTTCTAAAACGTAGATATTTTGAAATTTCCATTAGGCTGTCCTACTTACTAAAAATGGTTGTATATTAGAACTGATAAAAATATGACGCGTGTAATACTTAATTGTAACTTAATTAAGAATATAATTTAAATAACAAAGTATTACACAACTTAGCAATAAAATTTAAAGGGTACAATTAAATTTTGATAGTTAAAATTTTGGCTGATGGATCAAAATGCTGGCTGATAGTAGCATTTTGATCTTCGATTATTTATCTTAAATCAGCCAGCTTTTTTTGCTATTCTCCAAATAACTTTCGTAATTATTTGAAGAGTTAAACAGTCGAAGGCAACCAATCAGCTAAATTTTAGCTAATTGGTACCAAACGAGGCCATTGTGACCTTGTCCATGAAGGTCACATAGAACACAGCAATGCGAGCTTGATTATGTTATTTAACTGATTGGTTATTCAGCCAACGAGGCCATGGTGACCTTGTCCATGAAGGTCACGTAGCACTCGAAGATGCGAGCTTGATATGTTGTAGGGTAGGTACTAGGCAGAGAAATGATACAAGAACAGAATAGTATTTATTTTGCTTTTGCCTTGTAAGTGGGGGACCTCCTAAATATATAGCTTTTAGTGATTAGGTTTAACTACTCGAAACTTGATGTTAGAAAAAAAAAAGGTATATTTTTCTTCTAAAATTGTAATTTTTATCACTTAAATTAAATATGTTATTTAAAATTTAAACTATTAAGTATTTTTGTAAATATATAAATAAATAATATTAAATTATAAAATAGTAAAAGATTAGATCAGATTGGTGACATTCTTAAATTATAAAAATTTGAAACTAAATGGAATTTTAAATATGAGATTTGGATTAAATCAATTCAATGAAAGCTAATATTTATTTACGGTCAATCAATTTATTATCTTCATTTATATTTAAAAACAGTAACAACGTTACACCTTAAAAGTATATTTTGAGTGAGCCTTTAATTAAGTTTTAACAGTAAAATAGAGTGATCTAAAATAATATTAAATTGAGATAAGAATTTATTTAAGCTTTAAAATAATTCTCTAAACTTATATCTAATTTAAAATTGAAGTTATTTAAATTTAATTAATAAGAAGTTATCTAAGTTCAAATTATTATCAGTGTTTTGAAAACTAGACCATAAATTAAATCGGTAAGTCAATTTAAAGTTTTAAAACATTCAACCGGTATTAAATCATCATAGAACTGATTAAAAAATTGAATAAAATTAAGAAATTTGAAATATTCTTAAAAGATACTGTACTTATCAATCGAAAATTTTGACATTTAATTAAAAATGAGATTGTTAAATAAAAAAATTAATTAATTTATATTAGATTATAAAAATTCATCAATTAATAAAAATTAAATGATTAATTAATCAATTTTTTATAAAAATTATTAAAATTAATTAAAATTAAAATTTAAAAATCAGATAAAATGAATAATTCAAAAAATTTAAATTAAATGAATATAATTGATACCATTAATCCATGCCCATACCCATTAAAAGATTTAAAAGTTCAACTGGTATTAGATTATCATAAAACTGATTCAAAAATTGAATAAAATTAAGGAATTTGAAATATGTTTAAAAGATTTTTACTTATCAATCTAAGAATTGGACGTTTAATTAAAAAGATATTGTTAAATAAAAATATTAATTAATTGATATTAGTTTATAAAAACTTGTCAATTAATAAAAATTGAATGATAAATTAATTTAGTTTTAATGACAAAAATTATTAAAATAAATTAAATTAAAATTAAAAAATCAGATAAAAATGAATAATTTAAAATTTTAAAATTAAATCAATAGAATTGATACCATTAATTATTCTCTGTATCCACGCTCATGATAATAAAATGCTTAAAATATCTATATATATATATATATATTCGTCTAAGAGAAGGCTAGATTCAAATTGGTTAATTAAAAAATGAATGAGAATGAATATAGTTATTATAATTATGATGGTATGATAAAATACAAGAATTATTATCATTAACATTGATAATGGTTGGTTTGTTAAAAATATTGATAAATATTTATTTTACATCAAATTTTAATATATTTTAATTAATTATATTTAATTACTAAAAAGGAAAATATATAATTAATTAAATCTTAATTAATTATGTTATAATTAATTAATTGTATTGTAATATTATTTTAATTAACTATATTTAATTAATTATATTTAATTATAAACAAGATTTAAAAAATAAAGAAAATAACACTAAAATATGATTGACATTTCTAATTGAATGATATAAAGCAGTAACTAAAAATTAAAAATTATATCCCCTCAAAAAAAATTAAAAAATATAATATTATCCCTATAATAATAATATATAACCAACCATCACTTCTGTTTTTTCATAGCTATTGAATCATTCCTTCATCTATAAAACACCCGCTAAAAGATTGTATCGAGACAAACATGTCATGTCTCGTTATTGGTGAGAGATGAGGCAGGATATGGGGAGAAGCTGTCTACTTGTTGAACTTTCAAAGAATAAATGATGATAGCGACGACGGTTGGGTTGTGGTTATGATGTGATAGAGAGAAGAGAAGAAGGAAGCACCTTTCCAGCTCAACTTTCATGTTGCTCACTCACTATCACTTTTTCATGTTAATGCACATATGTGTCATGCAAGTCATGAATGCGATACTGTGTAGCGTAGTGCTAGTGACTTCCATTATTACCAATCTGCGTTAAGTGAGTATCGTCGTTTTGTGCTGTCCATTCCTGGTTTGCTCTTGACCCGAAATCTTTTCTTGTTTCTGGTTGCTTCAAAATGATCCACGCTTTCCAAAACTTAAATTAAAGTTATGCTTTTTAATTAAAACATTTCCAATGCTGAAGATTCATATCTCAAAAATCTCATAGAAACTTTTTTTGTTAAATTTACAAATAACGTGCGGGTCATACTAGAAAAAAAAAGTTAGACCACACACAAGTTTAATTGAAATTTCAATTTAAAATTAATTGGCAATAGTTAGAGTAGCTAACTAAATTTATATGTTAGTATTATTTCTCCTCTTTTTTCAATATAAGATACTCACATGTGGATATTCTCAACACTCCCTCTCACATGTGAGTATCTTTTTATTTGAACAATTTGAAAAAGTATGTAGACAATTTTCACCAGGGTTGAACTTTTGATTAAGGTCAAGTTGACCCCCTCAAAAATTCAGTAGATATTCCTGACACTTTTTACAATTATTAAAATTAAAAATTGAGCAAATTCAGTTCATTCATTTCTAACTTTTTAAAGATTCAATTTTTAGACTTAATTTTTTTAAAAAATTAATCAATTTATTAATTAGTCCATTAATTTTTGTCAAAACGCACTTTGTGCATTGGTCATAAAGAAGTAACTTTTATGAAATACTCCAGAGCTCCCCTTCAAATTTTGTAAATTAACTAATTTTTATAAAACACAATAAAATAGTTAATTTTTTAATAATTATTTTTATTAAAAATCAACCAATTTATTAATTAGTCCGTCAACTTTTCTCAAAACACACTTTATGCACAGGTCATAAAGGAGCAACTTTTATCAATTACTCTACGGTTCTCCCTTAACTTTTGTAAATCGACTAATTTTTATAAAACACAATAAAATAGTTAATTTTTATTAAAAGCCTCCTCTTCAATTAATTTCAACTTCTTGATAAATAAAGATAATTTATTTCTTGAATTTATTTTAATTTTATTATATATTAAGTTTATGATAGTTACTGAATTTTCAAGTTTTTTATTATATCTATTTAATTTTTTGAATGGTATTTAAAACGTTACTTTTCAACGATGATGATGACGATGAAGGTGGAGTAGAGATTTTGACTGGTCCTGAAGAATTCTAATAGGCGACCTGACGTGCATGTCCTGACTCGTCCTACCGTCAATCTATGGAAGCATTTTTGGTTCAAGAGAATCTTTTATTAGGCCCTTCGGGGTAAACAAAGCCCAAGCCTGTAGGTCCTAAAATGAAAAGCCGAACTCACACACTCACACTCGTGAACTGTTCTTCTAGGGTTGTATAGGAGGTTACACACAAATCACGATAGACCCAGAAAGCTCAGAACTTTGATGGGTTCATTCCTCTGTTCACGCCATTGAAAATGGAAACCCCAGGAGTGAAAACCCCACCAACCCAACAAGAACCAGACATCAAAAGACCCAAAATGTCCACGACTGCCTCCGACGAGGAGCCTTGCGACCCGACCAGCACCACCAAGAAACAGAGATACAAACGCCGCAAGATCGCCATTTTCTTCGCGTACTGTGGCGTGGGTTACCAAGGAATGCAAAAGAACCCTGGCGCCAAAACCATTGAAGGCGACCTCGAAGAAGCCCTCTTTCACTCCGGCGCCGTGCCGGAGCAGGACCGCGGCAACGCCAAACGTTATGACTGGGCTCGCTCTGCTCGAACTGATAAAGGGGTCAGTGCCGTGGGTCAGGTCGTTTCGGGTCGGTTCTACATCGACCCTCCCGGACTCGTGGAGCGGTTGAATTCGTTCTTACCGTATCAAATTAGGATCTTTGGGTACAAGCGCGTGACTGGGTCGTATAACGCTAAGAAGTTCTGCGACCGAAGGAGGTATGTGTATTTGCTTCCTGTTTTTGCTCTTGATCCTTGCTCGCATCGTGATAGAGAGAGTGTTCTCGCTAGTTTGGGGTCTGGTAAGGAGCTTGTCAAGTGCTTGGAGTGTTCGGAAAGAGGACGTAAAGTTGTTGGAGCAGTAGGTAAGCGTAGTTTCGAGCCGAAATCGGTAAACATTTCGTCGAACATTGGAGATGCGTGTGTTACAGAGGACGTTATTAGTGATAATTTGAATAGTGAATCTATAAGGGAATCTGAGGGCTCTGAACATGATGGGATTGAAACAAAATCTTCAGTATTGCAATCTGATACAGAAAGTCACAGTAGAGAAGAGGTTTCTATAGTGAACGTCGATAGCTCTGATCATGATAAGAAAGAATCAGATTCTGCAGAGAATTTGAAGACTGTTGATGGTGAGAAAATTAACGAGGAAGAGAAACGGAATGGATTCAGTTACGGAGAGGACGAGAAGGAGAGGTTCAATAGGATATTGAATTTTTATGTGGGGAGTCATAATTTCCATAACTTTACCACCCGAACCAAGGCTGAAGATCCATCTGCTCGTCGATACATCATTTCGTTTGATGCAAACACTACGATTAACGTTGAAGGTATCGAGTTTGTGAAGTGTGAGGTTGTAGGGCAGAGCTTCATGCTTCATCAAATTCGTAAGATGATAGGACTTGCTGTGGCAATTATGAGGAATTGTGCACCTGAATCGATATTAGAAACTGCCTTTCAAAAGTAAGAACATGCCACTATGTTCTTTCAATCCTTTGCGTTCTGTGATCAAAATTTGTTAGTCTAATCTTAATCTTTGTGGTTTATAAACTTGTAGGGACGTTAACATAAATGTGCCTACTGCTCCAGAGGTCGGACTGTACTTGGACGAGTGCCTTTTTGCATCATATAATAAAAAATGGAAGGATAGTCATGAAGAACTTTCAATGAAGGATTATGCAAAAGAGGCAGAGGAATTCAAGATAAAGCATATATACTCTCACATTGCTTCAACAGAACATAAGGAAGGAGTAGTTGGCTTGTGGTTGCACTCTCTTAATCATCGAAACTATCCTGATTTGCTAGTAAGCAGTACGAATGGCTTAGAAAATGGTGACGCCGAAGAGAATACGATCTCGTAAACAACAGCTGTGGTGATGTTGACCCTGTGTTGTTGTTCTGGTCTGTTTGTCAAACATTGTACTTCCTTGAACTATAACGAGCTGAATTCGACGAAGCAATTATCTATATCTGAATTGTTTCCCCAGTGGTTATATATTTTATGCTAAGCATACAACTATTGGCAGAATTATTATCAAATCCAATCAAGTAAACCTTATTTGATAGTCAGGTGCCTATTTCACGTTGCCAGGCATAGAGCAGGGCATATGGAGGATCCAGCAATTCGTCGATGGTGTCATCTTTCAAGCTAAAGCAACGAAAACGATCCTTGTCACGAAGAACACTGCCATTCAAGTTGTGAAGGTAATCATCCATGAAGTAGCTGCAATTTTCCTTCAATCCATTAATGCTGTAAGGTATCACCCAGTTTTTCAATTGTTGTATTGATTCGCCTTTATGCTTATTAACCAACATACATACCTTAAACTCACGGGTTTCCCTGTCGAAATCGAACCTATCTCCAATACATCGGACAACAAGACAAATTCTCTCTTCCATGGTCGCAATATACAGCTTTTGTCCCCAAAAGAACCATCTTTCTGTCATTAAAGTTACAGTATGCGAGGATTTCGCCTCACAGAGTACCACTTTCCCATACTCATCAACAGCGAAGAACTTTCCCTCATAGAGCACATCATCGTACATTGTTCCAGCTTCTTGTAGGAAAAGTCCGTGTTTCACCACCTGCTTTATAGTATGCCAATTCTTTCGAGTCTCCGTAAATAACCATAGCAGTCCAGTCGTCCGGGTCGGTGTCCGGTTGCAAAGATAGTACAGCTTTATGAACAATTTCATTCTGCACTTTCGATCGGGTGAAGGAGTTCTGTTTGGAGATTTCTGGACGTTGAATTTTGACTCCAGTGTTAATGTTCAAAAGAGTGATCTCCGAGGTCTCTTCAAGCATCATGTGCCAACCCTTGTTCGATGTTCCTCCTATGTATGTTGGTTTTCCATGTGTCTGAAGAGGTAACACATTGTGTTTTATGTTGTTTCCATGAAAATACTTAGGTAGTAGAATGCTAAGGAATCGGTTATCGGAGAAATCAGCCATTGTTAGATTCTTGAAGCGGTTAAACCCAGAAAAGAACATGTCTCTGTTTCACAACTTGCTTGGAGGGTCTTTGGACTTCCTCTCATATGAGCAAAGTGCTCCATAGGGCACGGTGGATGGAGTAGGATATAGGGTCAAACTTGTTGTATAGGATTTATCTAATACGGAGTACCCGATTGGTATGATTTAAAAAAAAAAGTCCTCCGTTACCGTATCAACACTCGTGACGTCAATTAATAAATACATGACTATAAGGGAAAAGATTAACCTAAGAAGGAAAAAGAAATCCCTATAAATAAGGATAATTTTAAATTCACAATTAGGTACCATTTAGTAAAGTTAGATATAGGTTTTACTAATTTCATATTAAAGCAGCGTCATGTATGATATTGATGCAGTGTCTTGTATGATAAAGCAAAAGATTATACCATCCCAGGATTCATGCATTCCTAGAGCTCGTTGACCACAAATCAATCGGACGGCTCAGATTGAATTGAACAATTGACCATTATTGGTTATAACTATTAACTGTTCTCCTTTAGAATGTTCAACCGAAAATGGAAGTCGACTGGACGCAACTCCCACCGGAGATTGTAGAAACCATCGCCAAACGCCTAACAATCTACGCCGATTACATCCGCCTCCGCAGCGTGTGCCGTACATGGCGGTACTCAACCATCAAATGTCCCGAACACCTCCCGCCTCAGCTCCCATGGCTCATGTTTCCCCAAAGGCAACCGAACCCATCTCGCCGAGCCCTCTACAATCTCTCCTCAGGCGAATTCCACTTCCTCAACCTTCCAGAAGCTTCTCACAACAAACGCCTCTGCGGTTCTTCTCACGGTTGGCTCACGATCCTCGACGATTCACCCACAATCGTTCTCGTGAACCCGATCACGCGCGAGAAGGTTTATTTGCCTCCTGTTTCAACCTTCCCAAACGTCATCGCGTTTAGTTACTCCAATGTCGGGAGAGAGTACGTGACCGTGGGAGGTTTAATTGACCGCGAAAGGCCTGAAACGGTGAGTTTAAGGCACATGCGTGATTGGTTCATTAAGAAAGTGGTGTTATCTTCAAGCCCTAAACGCAATCGTTTCGCGGCTATGGCAATTCTTCACTCCTCCGATTTAGCTTACTGTAAACAGGGAGACCAGTCATGGGCAATTCTGGAAACTGTCCCTGGTTATGGCGAAGATGTTGTGTACTTTAACGGGTTGTTTTATGCGGTGAACAAGTTCGGCCAAACAGTCGTTTGTGATGTGTCCGGTGATTCACCTACGGTGTCGTTTCTCGTTATGACGCCCCAATTAGGCGGCGATTTGCAGTACTTGGTCGGGTCCGGACAAGAACTGTTGCTTGTTACGAGATACATCGATGTGGAGATGGATTTGGATTTGGATGATGTAGCTGAGATTCCAGAGCATTTGGGCTACAAAACGAGGAGGTTTGTGGTGTTTAGGCTAAATTGGAGGGAATCAGAATGGGAGAGGGTTAGGAACTTGGGTGATTCTATGTTGTTTATTGGGCAAAACTGTTCTTTGTCTTTACAAGCTTCGGATTTCTCAGGATGTTTGGGAGATCGAATCTATTACACAGATGATTACTCTGAGAACAGCTTTTATGGGGAACGTGATATGGGCATTTTTAAGTTGGAGGATGAGAGTTTGGAAACGTTGCCTTCTTCTTCTCGCAGCTTAGATTCTAGACCGCTATGGGTTTCACCAAATCCTTCCTGACATGGGACTTCCCTGCAAGTGAATGCAACTCTTTGTAATTTGTCTGAACTCTGGTGTGTATGATTGTATTTATCTGGATTTTTAAGTTTTAAGTTGTGCAACTAAAATCATATTATACATAATACAATTGTGATTAAATATGGTGTTATATAACACTTAGGGTGTGTTTGTTTACTCAGTATCCATCATTTGCGGCTAGGACTATTGGAATATTTAATCTCATTCGCTCCCCTAACTTTCATCTCTTAGTGTCAGTGTTGGCCCTAACAGAGTGTTTTCATCGTTGGTGTTCTTTCCGTTCTCTACGCATTTTACTGCTCCATCGGAAATTCCTTTTGCTCCTACCGTACTTCATCGAGATATATGGCTCCATGAGTTCATGTGCATATATATATATATATATATATATATCTTGTTAATGGATTAATAAAAATGTGCAAAAGTTCTATTTGTCCCAGTCATATGAGTTTCTTCCTTTTTGAGTATGGCATCGTCACTTCTCTTAGCGGCATCTACTAATTCGGAACTGAATTTAAAAGTTATATTTTGACCTAAGCGTTTTCGAGAGGAGAATTATAATTGGAATTATGATGAACATACTATATTAGGGTTTGGAGTATTGTCCTAAAAGAGTTTTAATTCCTTACTCATTTTTTTCTTCTCAAACTCATTAATCAAGCACTCCTTTAATGTAATCATAAAATATAGTTCATTTATATTTATTAAAAAGTTAAAAGGTCACAAATAAAATAAAATCATATCTTAAAAAATATCTATCAAGAGAATATTTGATAACTTTTTGTTTAATTACCATTAATCAAAAAAATAAATATTTTAAAAATTAAACTCTAGATTTAATAAAATTAAAATATGATTGTTATCGAAGAATTTAAAATTTAATTAAAAATTGTTTAAAATTTTATTTATTTATTTAAAATTGTCAAAAAAATTTAAAAAATAAAAATAAAAATATTCACTATTTGTATTTTATACCAATTAAGTTTGTGACCATTAAATACATCGGAAAGATAACTCCATAAATTCGACCGCATACCCAAAAGGTAAAAGTTTACTGTAAGGAAGTATCCTCTTTATGGTCTCTGTCCTCGATTCCCAAGGTTCAATTAGTAATGTGTGATTAGGGAATGGAGTCTTGCATAAGCCAATTTCTGTTTTCAACTCAGGTTTCTAAACAGATTCAAAGGATTGGGATTAGAGATGTTACATACAATTGCGATTTGTGATGTTATATACAATCTCTAATGATTCAGAGATTTGAATTCAGATTCCAAAAGCAGAATTGGTAGTTTTGTACTAAATCAGACACGAAACTCCCAGGAAACTCCTACACAGAACAAGACAAGGTATACTCTAATCCATATAACCTATTCTGGACCCTGTTTTTCTTTTATACATTGGGAAACTCATCAAGCTGACAGGAGAAATTCCTACGCAATGCATCGCATTGAGTACATCGAAACTGGATTGTCCACTGAAGATGCACAATACCCTCTTGGATGATCACTTTCTAACCCATAATCAGTCGTCATCGGACGGTACTCTAACTCATCGTCATGTTCATATACAAACTCCGGCATCTCTGTCTCGTTCCTCCTCACATGATCCCATAAAAACTCTAACCTGTTCAAGTACTTCACCTTCGAATACAACCTGTTCAAGACAGGAAACAAAAAACAGAGTTTTGTCAGAATATAAGGTAAGATGAGCAAACAGAGTTTCGTTAAGATAAAGGTGACTTCAGTTTTGTTATCTTACCCTCCGCTGAAAAGAAGACGACCAAAGGTGGCAAGAAAGAGTCTGGCTTGTAGACCTGGATGTACAAAATAGAAAGCCTCCAGATTACTCCTGACGTTCATCGGAATAGCCTCGTAGACTGATCGGAGAGCGGTGATTCCGGGGAAATTCTCGCTTCTCTGAACACCGGTGTGCACGTAGACAACCGAGAATGATTGACCCTCCAATTCAGGGAATATCTTCTCCTCCAAATATTCCTTCAAAGCCTCACTACCCACAAGCCGAGCTAATCAACATAGAAACAACAACAAAATCAGTAAACCAAAACCATCCAAATTCAAGTGCCAAACCAAAATTAAAAAAAGATAAAAGCTTACCAGGGTAGGATTTGCCAATAATGCGAAGAACCCTACGGCCACGCTTGTCTCTTCCATGGATCTTAAAGATACCCAGTTTCTGGATGAGCTTTTCTTGGTCAGAAATGGAGAGAATAGTAGAGGAAGACATGATTGGATTTACCCTCAAAAGGTTTTGGGATTCGCTGAGGTTAGTAGTTATGACTTTTAACTACAGATGATGTTATTATATATAGCAAATATGGTAAAGTATGAAAAGACGAGAATAGAGACAAGACTTATCCAAGATTTGGCCTTTGACGCCGCTTAATGGCATTGGGCGAGGACGTGAAAGTCTGGTATATTCCCAAGCATCTTCCGTTTAATGGATTGATATTGCACCGAGGACTGGTGACTCAAAAACTCCGTCTAGTCTCGGGTGTGTCACTCACTGACACGTATAGTGATGGACCATTATCTGGGCCTCTCTCTCTCGTGTTTTGTGTGTGTGAGCGTGACCCATTAAACAAACAAAATCATATACTTCACAATCATGATGTCTTTTAATCTGTATTAAGACAATTGCTTAGCATTAACTATTGAGTTTTTTTAATACGGGTAGAGTACAGAGTATATTAATAAGAATTGACTTTTGGTCAATTATTGTCCAAATAAATAGAATTAGTTGTTTGGATAGTTGACTCTTATTATTTATAAACCCTTTACTATTTTTATGTCTAGACAATATGCGACACTCTAATATTTCCCTTCAAGTGTAACTGGAGCTTAACATCCAGTTGTCATTTGAAATATACGCAGCAGTAATTGGATTCGGCCGCTAAGACTGGACATTCAGACGGACAACCGAAAAATTAAGAATTCGGACCAAACCTGCTCTGATATCATACTGAATTTTTAATATGGGCAGAGTGTAGAGTCCACTAATAAAAATTGAACTTAGGTCAACTATTATCTAAATAACTGGAACTAGTTATTTGAATAATTAACCCTTATCACTTATAAACTTTTTAACATTTTCATGTCCGAGCAATATGGACACCTAAACATTAACTTGTTTTGGTGGGTTAACCTTATCTTTGAATTCCACCTAATAATTGCTTCTCACCCGTTCTAATTTATAACCAACGAAATCGTCATTTTACTGAAACAATAACTTAAAAATATTAATTTTATTTTAAATTATTGAATGTTCAAAAATTTTAATATTTTGTCAAATTTTAAATTTTTTATTTTTAAAATGATATTTCACCTTAAATATTTAACATAATTATATTATTTTATATCAATGATCATTTAATATGACCAATATCAAATAATTAATTATAGTTATTTAATTAACAATAAAATCATATATGACAAAAAATTAAAAACAATCCCATCTTTAATTTTTATCTAATGTATTATTAGAAATAGTTAGTAATTTTAATAATACAAAAATTATTATTATTTAAAAACTAAATTAAGAAATGAATAATAAATAATCTCAATCGGTCACAATTTTACTAATTCTATAAAGTAATATTTTGGAAATATTATTTATTGATAAATACTCATAAAATAACAAATTTAATTTTTAAAATTATTTTCGTTAGTATTTTACTACTATAATTGATAGACTGAAAGCTATAGAAATTATGTATTTCTTCATCTTTGTTAATATAAATTTTAAGTTTTATATAACAAATATATTAATTACTATATATTTCAAATACAATTACTTATTTGATATTTATAAATTATTTGTAAAAAGATGTAAAATACAATTACTTGTGGAAATATCGCAATACTGTCCGGTGGGTCATGCTCTTTGGATTATTGAGAATGGGACGCAACGTACCATTCACGCCCATCTTAATGGCAATTATTAATTCAGATTGAGATTGATTGACAAGAAAGTTACCTTACGAGACACGTAAATAATAAATTAGCTCTCAAGAGTCAAAAATATTATTTTTATTGAATTTGTTAATAGTCAAATATAAATTATTTATTATTATTTTTAATACTATTTTTATATTATTAAAATAATACTTGCCGTATTTAAAATAAGGGATAAAAGTGATAATAAAAATAAAGATATACATTTATTAAAATAAAAAAATATAACTTTAACCAATGTCTAAAAAAGATTTTTAAATTAATTACGACTAATATAAAATAAATTAATTTTTATATCTTATAAAGTATCAAAATTTAACTTTTTTTTAATTTAAGATTATGGATGCTGTTTTTAGCTTGTGGAGAAATTATATAACCAAGATATTATATTTCAACATCTATTTTTTAATATAACTCACTTTATCAATATGTCTCTTTTATACATGAATAATTCTACTTATAAATTTTCAACATTAATAAAAAATAGAAAATTTTAGTTCAAGTTTTTTAAAAAATACTCCTTTTTATCAAAATTAAAAATCATTTTAAATAAATTTTAATTATTCAAATAAGTATCATTCGTGACTTTTTATACATGTTTATAATTTTACTTTCAAAATTACCCTTTAATTTTCCTCACATTCTGATTACACATATTATATCTTTAAGACAGTTTAATATATAATTAATAAAAATATATATAATATTTTATTAATTTTCTTAATAAATATATATTATTTTAAAACAACTTTTATTTTAAACAGTAAAAAATATCAGGCTTTGCGTGTAAACATTGGTTAGGTAATTTCTAGAATCACAAGCGTTTTTTAATCAATTAATTTATATAATTGTACGATCTTTCCAAAGTTATATGGGGAAAAGTGAATGGACGATTCTAAAAACTGATTACTTTATTGCTTTCGAACCAAAAAGTCAACCATTCAATTCTCTTTCCTTTCAGGGAGCCATTTCCAGAAGTGGGGTTGCAGGACTTTTGGATGTTGGGAGTATTGCCACGGCCCACTAACGAATATAATTATATACTTAAAACAAACTTTAATAATTGCCCGTCACGTAGTAGGGTCAGATCTTTTTGTTTCAATTATATTATTTTTATTACATTACATCAAATCTTATTTACATATTTATATCGACCTCACAAAAATATAAAGATAAAATTTAATAAGATAAAAATTTTGACGTGGGTAATAGGTGTAATGAAAATTGGAAGCATTCAATTAATCAGTTCGGTTTAAGATAATTATGGTAATGAAAGTTGTGCTTGGTTTAATCAGGGTTTAATTTGATTTAATCATATTTTAATTAATTTTTTATTTAGTTATAATAATATTCATTTATTAAATAACTTCAAAATCAATCAAAATTTCAAATTTAATATCTAATTAATTTGGATTAGGTTAAGTGGTAATTTTTCAATCATGATTGAAGAAGTAAACGATATTATATTAAAAGAGGATAGTAGAAAGGGATAGGCTATAAGGTATGGATAAATTGGATGAGATAGAGGTTTCGTGTCAATTCAAGAGGAAGAAAGTCCCAAAACATTATCCTTTATTATAATGAAATATAAGAAGAAATACCTCCAAAAAATAATATTATTCAATATATATTAAATTCATATAATACCTCATAACAACATCAGCAATAACATTCAATGAGAGTTTCACGAAAAGTCCGGGAGGTAGAATAATACGTACCCTAACTCTACGTGGTACAAAAGTTGTTTTCAATAGACCCTTATATAATATGATAATATAAAATATAAATAAATACGTATAAACAAAATATGAGAATACGTAATGCAATACATAATTCTATAAAATAAAAAGATTAAAATAAACGAAAAAA
>JAOSBM010000006.1:638671-651309 GCA_027568955.1 Erythroxylum tenue
TAAATACGTATAAACAAAATATGAGAATATGTAATGCAATACATAATTCTATAAAATAAAAAGATTAAAATAAACGAAAAAATACCTTTCCATTGTAATATCATTTGGGGTTAATTACAAAAAATATTCAAATTTTTATCAAAATTTCAATTATAGCCCGAATTTTAAAAATTAGTAATAAAATGTCCAAACTTTTATTTTTTTAATTCTAGCTTAAACTTCAAAAAATAGCAATAAAATGCACAAATTTTCAAATTTTTTTTAATTTTAACCCAACGCTAATGTTTTCGTTAAGTTTGTTGACGTAGTTTGCTACGTATTTCAAAAATCTTAACTGCCAATACACGTCAACCAAAACTAACACAACAAATGAAAATATCTTTTAATCACATAATTAAAACGATGTCGTTATTTTAATTACGTGATTAAACAATATCTTAATTTGTTATGTTAATTTTGGTTGTTATTTAAAAATGACTTAAATCAGATTACGCAACCTCAACGAACTTATGCTTTGATTTCAATTTTTTTCTTAATTTTCAGTTTGTTCTTTCGACGTCCTCCTCATTTGATTTTCAAATTATGCAGCTCCGATGCTCTCACATTAAGGACATAAAGATAATGGGCTAAAAACGAATAACTTACTGGTGCAGTACGCTATAATGAGATAGCAGTTTAGGGCGTCAGAAAAACAAACAAAAAATAAAAGACTGAGAGCATCAGAAAAACAACAGATAACGTCGAACTATAATTGAAGAAAATTAAAAGTTTGAGCATTTTATTGTCACTTTTTATAATTTGTACTATAATTGAAAAAAATTAAAAGCTGAAGCATTTTATTATTACTTTTTAAAGTTTGAAAGTTCGAGCTACAATTGAAAATTTGACAAAAGTTTAATTTTTTTGTATAATTAACCCTATCCTTTATTTATATATGAATATTTATATAATATCTTAGCATACATTTAAATCCCTTATCTTAATAAAAAGGCTTATTGTATATTGTTTGATGTTATGTAATTAATATATAAAGTGTTAAATAAACTTTTAATAATAAGTCAATGGTTATGCATTAAAATTTTCCTAAAAGCATAAGAACAGGTCAAGATTACATCATTAAGAAAACTACATTCAATTTATATCTTTCTTTCTCTTTCATGTATTAATAGTCTCAAATGAAGACTTTTATCCTCTATGATTAAGCTCACAAATAATATTTACCATACAAGGTGACTTTTGCCACATTTATTGATTTATAAAAGATATTATTTACGATTTATTATATATTTGATGATTTATTTAACACATATTTTAGAACTTTTATCTTTCATTTGTTTCTTTTAAGTAATTAAAAGCTTTAATTTGATTCGAATTAGATAAATTTGATTTAAAATTAATACAATAAAGTTAATTAAATAGATTTAAAATTATCTCAAGATATTGTATTACTATGCCTTTATTGACACTATTTTTTGACTAGAAAATCGAGGGTTATCTATCGAAACTTTGGACTATTATGATATATATTTTCTGAAATAGTTCATGCATGTTTATTCCCGATGCTTCTTAAGGGTGGTCGAGTTGGTGGAGTGAAATGACATGGGGCCAAAAGGTTCTGTGTTTGAATCCTCTTACTTACGTTCTCTCGAACGATCATATCATATAAGACTTGTCTACTGTGGAGTACCCGATTAATATGATTTGTAGGTTATTGTGTCAATTTGAAAACTTACTCAGTGCGTATTTACAGGATAGTAACCGCGGGCTCCTCCATTAAAAAAAACAAATTCTGGAGGGTAACAAAATGAAGTTGATAATAACTTGAAAGTCATCTTTTCTCTGATTATAAAATAACATGGTTTTAATCTTATATTTTAAAAATAAGTATGTGTTTGTTTCAAAAAAAAAATATTAAAATTAATGTATACTTTTTAGATATGGGATGGAAACGAACCAAATTCAATCATTAACTATATACGATGGGTAATTCCAAGATTGTCCTTCCTCAGAATGGGCATCACTGCCAAAGCAATTATGTGTTTGTTGGAAGTTGCATTTACACTTACTGACATCATCAGATAAAAATCTTGACTGTCGTATTACCAAAGAAACGAATCCACCAAAGTACAAACTGAACTCTGCCAATTCAGTTGCAGCAAAAAGAAGAAACCAAACTATCAGTTTATTAGGCCGAGCCGATATCACACTGGCCGGATTTTGCCTAGCTACCTTAGTCTGGGCCTAGGGTGGCCGGGCAGGACCAGATTGACTTATTTATATTATTTTTTTATAAGGAAAAATACAAGATTAACTTAAAGTTATGAGATACAACGCTCTTTGCGCATCTCTGCGGAGAAGCTTCTGGATTTTCAAAGGAGAATCCTGAAGAATATGTAGACTCGGACGTAATATGATTGCGAGATTAGTCAGGCTGTCGGCGCACTGGTTCCTTTTCTAAAAGACATACTGAAGTTGAACCTCCCAAGTCCGGTGCAAAAGCCCTTGGATTCCTGTCACCAAAAAAGTATCCTCATTCAGCACTGTGTGAGGGTCAGAGAGAATATTAATAACTTCTAGTGAGTTCACTTCAACTACGATCCGTCTATAACCCAAATCTTAGGCCAACGTAAATTTTAAGAAACCACCCCAAAGCTCCGCAGAAAAGGACGAACCCCTTTCGAGATTCTGCTGAAACCCCCCACACCAGGTCTCATGGTAATCTCTAATTAAACCTCTTGTGGAAACCTTTGTGACTCCTGGCTTTACTGCTCCGTCAGAATTGACTTTAACCCAACCTTCTAAAGATTTAGTCCAGCCCCCATGAAGGTATCCACGGGAATGACCTGTACCGGAAACACGCAATTTTCCGTCGCTCTTGCTTGTGCTATCCAAACAATGTAATCCATGATGAGTTTGGTACCATTTGCCGACCATTCAAAGCTCTGGCTCAAAGAAGCTGCTATTCCACCACTTCCACAAGAACCAGCAAGCAACATCAAAGAGGCTTCAAGTTGAATCAAGCTTGGTCTGTTAACTTCGGATCGGGATGAGTTGAATTCTGAGCTCATTTGCCAGGCCTAATCAGAAGTAATTAATTTAATTTAATTTAATCCAACTCGAGATCAAAATATAATCGGCACTGAAAGTCGGATTCCTTTGAGATTTCAGCCAAAAAAAGTTGAATGTTTTAGTTCAAACCGAATTTAGCTTAAAATTTGATTAATTCAAACTTTATGGGTTGAATTTGGGTTCGACCCAACTCAAAATGTCTACCAGTAGTCACCACATGAACACAACCCGCTGGTAAAATGATGAAATCGTCTTGTGTCTCGAATTATAATAGCACGCTTCTCAATCAGCGAGATCAGCTTTGCTACAGCATGGCAGTCATCACATATCCTAAGGTTCTTGGTTATGATTAATGGCATCTCAGGATTAGTCACCAAAACTCCAAATGCAATAGCTAGCTTCTCACTGTGCTTATTAATTAAATCATGATAGCACGCTTCTCAATCAGCGAGATCAGCTTTGCTACAGCATGGCAGTCATCACATATCCTAAGGTTCTTGGTTATGATTAATGGCATCTCAGGATTAGTCACCAAAACTCCAAATGCAATAGCTAGCTTCTCACTGTGCTTATTAATTAAATCCTCTTTCACTTCCTCATCAACATCATGAAGAACAAATTCTGTTTTTGAAGCGTGCCCAGCTTCCTGAACTTTCATAACAAGTTCTTCCAGCTTCCTGTATATCTGATCTGCCATGGGATGTGATTGATCACCTGCAGCAAATTTATGAATTTGGTTCTCATGCTCGATAAAACTGCACCCTTTATTTCTTGTCAAGTTTCTTTCCTTCATTAAAGCTCTCATTTTTGAAGCATCCTTCCATTGTCCAGCAGCAGAGTACATGTTCGACAAGATTATATAGTTTCTTGAATCTGATGGCTCCAAAACAAACATTTTCTCTGCAACTTCAGTCCCAAGTTCAGTGTTACCATAAACCCTACAAGCACCAAGAAGAGCTCCCCAAACAGCAGAATTTGCCTCCATTGGCATGCTTTTTATAAGGTTATAAGCATCACTCAAAAGTCCGGCTCGACCCAAAAGATCAACCATACAAGCATAATGATCCATTATTGGCTCAATTCCATGAAATTGAGACATAATCCTGAAGTAGAATTGTCCCTCCTTCACAAGGCCTGAATGGCTACAGGCACTTAATAAGTGAGTGAAGGTTACATGATCAGGCACCATTCCTACTCCAACCATGTGTTCAAAATGCTTTATTGCTTCTCTCCCACATCCATGAAGAGCAAAACCTCCAAGCATCACGGTCCATGCTACTGCATCTGGATTTGTCATCTCTTCAAAAATCTTCCGTGAAGCATTCAATAAACCAGATTTGGCATACAAGTTCAACACAGAAGTCCCTATAGTTAAGTTCAGATTAAGACCAGAGCTAATGATGTAACCATGAACTGCCTCTGTCATTTTCCTTGATCCTACAACTTCGCAAGCTTGAAGTAACGTTACTAAAGTTGCTTGATCAGAAACGATTCCAGCTCTTCTCATCATTACATAAATTCCAAACCCTCTCTCAGCTAATCCCACGTGAACACAAACTGCAATAATTGAATTCCACGATACAGAGCTCTGAATCGGCATTTCTTCAAACAACTGATAAGCTGCATCAAAAAGTCCAGATTTCCCATAGAAGTTTATCAGAGCATTCGCAACTTTAACCTCCAAAACCAAACTCGATTTCATTGCAAACCCATGAACGCATTTGCCAACATTAAGAGCTCCCTCGTCTGTACAAGCTGAAATTACAGGTAAAACCGTAACTTCGTTGGGTTTCATCCCAAACTCAAACCTCATCCTTGAAAAAGTATTCAAACAACTAACAAAATCCCGTTTGCGAGAAAACACAGAAACCAATGAATTCCAGGACACAATATCTTTATCAGGCAATTCATCGAACAGGTTCTGAGCATCGTTTTGACAACCCAATCTAACATAACCCGACACCAGCTGATCGCCAAGGAAGCCATGTTTATAACTCACTGATTTTATGATCTGGCAATGAAGTGCTCGGCAATAAGAGACGGAATTGCAGGAGCTTAAAGAACAGATTAAAGTCGAAACCAATGAGTCTATAGTTGAGAAAGTGTGAAACTGAAGGGAAGAAGATGAAGGAAGAGCAAATGCAAGTTTGCGTAAAAGACAGTAGTTTGAAGAAGCTAACATTACAACCTTCAAATCCCATCTTTCAAAGTCAGAAACCCATCAAAGTGAACAAATCTTCATAAACTAATAACTTAAGAAGAGATAGCAATGGGCTGAACTTGGGTGCTATTAAAACTTGGGTCTTGCCCAATCTTTTTAAAGAAAACATAAGTCCAATTTGAAGTACATGAATTTTGATTTTTTTCAAAATTTTTAGTTTTTACCAAATTTAAGCCAGATTAATTGAATTTTAAATAAATTCAAATGTCAATAAAAGTCAAAATTGTAAATAATTAAGTTTGAGGTTTAAAATTTTATTTAAGTTTGCTAACTAAACTTTTGAATTCCAGATCGAGCTCTAACTGTCCGATTTAAAATCTGAAATTTGTAAAAAAAACGACATCATTTTAATTTTTTAAATAATTTAATCAGACCCAACCAAGTTTTGCATCGTTTCAATTTTTAAAAATAATAAATTTAATTGAACTCGACTGAATTTTAGGGTACTTAAACTTAATCTATCTCAGACTTGAGCTTGAAATATCAACACCGGTTGAGTTCAAGTCAACCCGAACTAAAAATCAACACCTTCAGTACATTCAAGTCTCTTCAGCTGGAGCACTACTTGGCATAATTCTTTGTGAAATAATTCCTGTGGCTCGGATGTAAGGTTTATAGATAACCTGCTGTGAATCGTGAGTACTCCTGGTTAATGAAGGAAAGTCTTCCTCGTATGGCTTTGCCATCATACAAGATATAGGAGTAGGAGTCATAACAGGAACTTCTGGCTTAAATCTGTAAGTAGATCTACATGTAGATGACTTCAACATCTCTCGTAGAGATTTAAGTTTGGATTGTTCTATCATTAAACCTGTATAAGAGCTAGAATCGTCTGAATCTTGATTGTTTGCTGTACAAAAAGAAGATTTGTTCGGTTCTTCAAAAAGTCCTCACATCGATGTAAGCCGACTCGATGTTTTCTCAGTGGACAGCATAAACACTTTGCAAATAAATGTCCTCACAAAACAAAGAATGATCTCAAGTTGTTGAAACAGCTCAAATCTGTTCTACTATTTCATTCTGACGATTTTGAGGAATTAATTGAGGAGCAATCTCAAGAGGACGAAAATACCAAGTTTGCTATCCCTGTATCAATGTCTGAAGAAGAATATCTCGTAGTGCAGTATATTGTGTAAGCACTTGAGTTAGTTCAAACACATTTTTAATTTCAGTGTATGGACTGAATAGTGATCGATACCTGAGATCTATAGGTAGGATCTACAAAGGTGATGTTCTATTGTATGTATCTATACTAATCAGAATGTTTGAGCCTGATAGATTGCTTCTAAGAACTTTAGTCCAAACTATAAAGTAAATATAGTTAATAATACTATACCATTAAAATGATGAATTACAAAAATGAAAATAGGTTGGATCAAATGGGCACAAGTACTTATCAACTAATTACACTAACCCGGGCCTTTAGATCAAAATCCCTTTTCGGTCTACACAACACACTACCAAAGGCCTACCCAAAACTGTCATACTCTACCCTTTTTCCTCTCTCCATTACCAATCTGGAGTTGGTTTTATATGGAAAACCGTACACTAAGTTGTGGTTGCGAGAGCTTAGGAGCATAGCCTATCTCTTTCCATATCACAATTCACACTACATTATGTGTTAAGTATTAACCAGTCAGTCAAACTTTTAATTTGTAAATTACATTATTTAGATCACAATCAAACCAACTTAAAATAAAAGTAAATATATTCAGTACACAAAACTTCTCCTTTTACGGAGATTGAGGAGGGTTATAACATATATAATCTTTCATTTGTGTTTTTACAAAGAGACTGTTTTTATAATTCAAATATGTAATCTTATAATTACAAAATAATAACTTTACCGGTTGTTTTAATTAGTTTAAATATAATTTTAGATCTAATCAATTTTATTATTTTGAATCAGATTGAAACTCCACTTACCCTAAAAAGGTTTTTTTTTTCTTTTTTTTTTATAAAAATGAATCAAGCATGTCATCCACTTGCCCTTAAAGGGGGGTTTTCTTTTTTTTCTTTCAATGAACCAAAGCATGTAATCTGTACCCACCTGACCCGACCTCTTCATGCACTCGATAGTCGATACACTCGCTGGTCCAGAAAGGCTATATCTTTCTACAGATGTACGCTAAGATATGGTCAGATTCTAACTGACCAAGACCAAGAAGCCATAACCAAACTAGCTAGGGACGTGCATGTCAACGTTTCTGTGTGAAAAAGGAATAGACTAATAACAAGAAATTAAAAAAAAAGATGCCCAAATCAAAGCTTTCACAGTTTTGCAGAGAAGATGTCAGTCTCCGAATGACACTACAGGGAAGAGAGATAAAGAGATAGAGACAAAGAGATTGAGAAATGAGCAGAGAGTCAAGAGACTGAGAAAAGTTAACAAGTAGTGTGTAATAATAATGAACATAGCTTCTCTGTCTGTGAAATAAATAAGGGCTTAAAGGATTTGTGATAATGGATTGGCCATTCAAAATCCCAGAAAAAGCCAATTTGTTCTGCTGCATAACCGTTACCTTCCACGCGTCAGGTCTATTCTTTTAATTTCAGAAGACTCATTAAGATAGAGGAAAAAGAGTCACTTTTAATTACTCTCATATAGTCGAATCATCTTCTCTTTATTACCATCATTACTGTTCTTTCTCCAAAAACCAACTCTTCATATTTCGTTCCTGCTTAACCTTTTTCCGGCGAGAAAATGTCACCGGCGACGGAGAAAAGAGACGATAAGGATGGTGCGACTGAAAAGTGTTATCCTGCTCCTCTTGCTTCTCATGAAGTTATTGCCAAGGACCCCATTATTTTCTGGGACACTCTGAGGAGGTTCCATTTTGTAATGGGGACCAAGTTCATGTAAGCTTCGTTTCCACTCTGCTCTTCAAAAATACACTTCCTCTTGGGATTGGAGAAGAGGGTTTTGGTTGTTTTCTTCTTTTCATGTGTTATTTGTTTCTTTGGTACTGAAGGATACCTGTGATCGGAGGGAAAGAACTGGATTTGCATGTTCTATATGTGGAAGCTACAAAAAGGGGTGGCTATGAAAAGGTTCGAGTCTTTTTAGTTTTTACACACATGTAACTTGCTTTACGAGTTAGTGAAAGTTCAGAGCTTTAATGGAGGAAAAACCTGAATCTCTCGGTTTAGGTTGTTGCAGAGAAGAAATGGAGGGAAGTAGGTTCTGTCTTCAGGTTCTCTCCAACTACAACAAGTGCTTCTTTTGTATTGAGAAAGCATTACTTTAGTCTTCTGTTTCACTACGAGCGAGTTCATTTCTTTAAGATTCAGGGTCCACTGTGTAGTCCAACAGGTAACTCTGATTTTGCTTTTCATTTTTTAATGATTTGGCTTCACTTGCTTGCCCCACCCTGCCTTCTCTCTCTCTCTCCCTCTCTGTTGGCCTATTTATGGATGCTCTGTCCCTAATTAACTCACCCTCTGTTTTCCTCTATTTCTTTTTTACTAATCATGTTGCTGCTTCACAGCTCTACTTTCTCCAACCAACACTTCTCCATTCAGATCTGAACTGGCTATTGTGGAATATTCTGCAAAACCTGCAAGTGACAGTCCTGATCCACCAAGTGAAGGTGAGTTTTGAATATATAGGAAAATTTCAGAGGATAAATGGAATATCAAACACACACCACAAATGTATTGATCGTCCAACTTGTATAATCATCCAAGTATATTTAATTAAAATTCCAGGATATAAGGTGCCAAGTTAGTTGGGAAGCTTTCTGTCTTATAAGGCCATGGATACTATAGTGATTTCAGAAATTCTCTAATGTGGTCCCACTACATTTATCTTACAAGCTGAGTATGTGGCTAAGGTCACTGCCATTATCATATGAAGTTTCGTAAGCTTGAAACCTTTTTCCTCTGATGTTTCTGTCTACCCTTTGGATTTGTTTCTCTTGTGGTCAAGATTAATCCAACACCTCAGATCCTCTGTAGCTGTGAAATGTTATCAGTACTTTGATGTTACATAAATAGCTTTTGGCAAGTTATTTCTCTAATGAATGTCTTGAAACCTGATGTAATTAATTAGGCATCACGGAATGCCTAATGAATCAAATGATTTACTCAAAGATGCATAATTTATTGATGATTACGTGTAGCCAACAGTCTAGTATTATGCATCAGAAGGGTAGTGACTGCAGGTTCCATCCATGAGCATGCTTGTTAAACCAGTTTTCCACAGCTTAACATAGTACCATAACTGTTTTTCTTAAGCTTCCTGCTAAATTTAACCATCCTGATCATTTCTGCAGGGTCTTCTCATCTTTCAGCTGTTGGAACAATTGAGGGAAAATTTGATTGCGGTTATATAGTGTCTGTAAAACTGGGTTCAGAGGTTCTTAGAGGAGTGCTTTACCATCCAGACCACTCTGAGCCATCAACTTCTGTCGCTGAAACCGGTAATGCCCTTATTCCATACACTCAGAGTCGTAGAAGTCGCCATTCGATGAGGAGGAGGAGGAGCAGAAGAGCCGGTGACCCTAGCTACCCAAAACCCAACCGCAGTGGTTACAATTTCTTCTTTGCTGAAAAGCACTACAAGCTAAAATCTCTATATCCTAATAGAGAAAGAGAGTTTACAAAGATGATTGGGCAGTCATGGAGCAATCTAAGTGCAGAAGAGAGAATGGTATTACAGCACTTAGAACACCAACTTTGTTCATCTTCCTTAGTTGTTATTGATTGCATGTGGCATAACTAAGGGATCACTTTGTTATTTTGCTTGTCAGGTTTACCAGAACATTGGATTGAAAGACAAAGAAAGGTACAAGAGAGAACTGAAAGAATATAAAGAGAGACAGAAGCTGCGTCAGAACATGGAAATTGGAAGAAGCAACCATTAAAGCTGTAGTAGCTAGGTATTATGCAGTGGTCGGCAACTCCTATGTCTAGCATGTACATAAGGAACGCTGATGAGCATGTCTAATACATCCATAGATGTCTTATGACCCTACTCTAACCCATATGACTACTTTATTTTCATAACTATGTAACCAAAGAACCTGTAGGCCGATGGCCGTGTCATCAATCATCTTTGATCAATAGCTCACACCTGCAGTAAAGGTCAAGTTCCTACTTCGTGATAAAGACAGGATATGCATTTTAGGACTTGCCAAATGAAAATACAAACACTATTGTTAAGGAATAGATGAGATAAGAACAGTATCTTGTTATGTCAAATACGTAGATACAAGAATGGTACGATTACATCAAATGGAATCAATTTTCATTCCCCTTTTCAGCTTGCCAAATGCAGTAATACCATATTGATCATTAATGTATAAAATAAAAGCATTCTGTTGATAAAGAAAAAGTTGTAACACATTTTGATAATGATTGAATTCTGATTGTCTGATATTAAATCAAATCCATATATGAGTTATGCATGGAGGTGAATTGAATATAGTACATATAAGTAATTATCGAGAAACATGCGTGAAATCTTACGTCAAGCACAGACGTCCAGATCCTCGGATGTCTAATGTCTGATTCACTTCTACACATGTTATGTCTGATTCACTTGTACACATGTTGCCGTCAAATTTGCAAGACATAAACAAGCATGCAGAATTCAATATTGCTTGTTAAGGCCGTGGAAGAATCGATGTTTCCTGCGTTTAGAATGTTTTCCTGAACTCTTTGACACGACGTGGTGAATAAACTGCACCTGCACACGCATCAAGTGAATCAACAAACTAATACTCCCAACTAAACGAAGATGTTCCGGGGAAAAGGCCTTGTTCTATTTTGAAATCCAAATAATAGATGTATCTGTATACATATATCTTCACTAGAACTCGTACCCGAGAATGGTTGCGTATGCCAAAATCCTGAAGAACAGAGTTGTCATCAAGGAGTTTTTGATTATTATGTGACAAGGCAAAATTGGCCCACACATGTTTCCTGTAAACCAGTGTAACTTTTACCGATTAAGAACAATTACCACTTTCCAATAAATCCTCTTGCTTGGCAGTTGGCACTTTTCTCAACGAAATTGAACTTACCACGAAATATGACGATGGCCCATCTTAGATTGCTCCATTTCGTTCACTTTCTTCGTGATTGCCAGCTTCAGATCTTCAACCGTTGCTGTGTTCATCATCGCCACATCTTCACCAAAAACCCAAGAATTAAACGAGAATTAAAACAACTCAAGAGTCGCACGATACATATTCGACAGAATGTCAATAAGAGACGACAAAGAGCTAAACAGATACCAAACTCGGTGCCATCTAGCTTGAGGACGGAGACTCGCATGGCACTGCCCAATTCAAGGCTGATGAGAGTGTCAACGTCCGATAAAGTTGGTTTCTTCCGTACATCGGAGAGAATAGGATCGTTGAGCAGAGCTGAGAGTGTTGACTGCAATTTCGCCTTCTTTACGTTGCTGCTGTTGTAGCCTTCAATCTCCTCTTCTTGCGTGGAACTCGATTCCATTGAAGATGGTGCGAAATGGATTTTAAGTTAAAACATATTTGATATTAATGGCGGTGATAAAGTGGGTTTGTTCTGTTAATTGGGCCAATTGATAGGCTTAAGGGGTTTTGGAGTGTCCATGAATTTAAAGTCTAAATCTAAGCTCTGCCCTTCAGCATCCAACCACGGACACGTGGGTGGATAGTTTAAACTTTATGATCAATCAAAATAAAAAAAACGACACAAAAGATCAGCACCCCTCACAAATACATCGACATATTAAACTCGATTCTAGTACCAGTAATTAAAACCACCTGATTAATCAAGATTCTAGGCACGACAACAACACAAATTATATCGAATTACAAATGATTAATTTTTTTAATTTCAGTGTTGAATTTTTAAAAACTGAACAACTCATTTTCAAAAAGATATCTCTATATTAACAAAAAAATTAACATTTAAATAAATTATGTAACTCTTCAATTTTATTAAAATAATTTTTGAACATCTTATAATAGAAGCATTAATAATTATATATTTAAAATACAGTTAATTGTCCGATACTAGAAAATGTATGACAAAAAAGTATGACAGCTAAGAATGGGATGAAAGTGACCGTATACCAAAAAGATAGATGCTTTCATCTTCAAAAGCTGGTATTTGACCAAAAGGCTGGAGAGATAGAATCAAATCTTTTTTAATCAGAAATATAGCGAAAGGAAGTGTAGATTCTGCTGAGGTTGGACGTTACAGTCTGAATCCATAATCCTGATTCTTCTTAGCAATAACACACCTGCAAAATAGCAAAAGGCACGTCGGGGGTTGATTCTCGGGAGGCCCCTCCGACGCTCAAGTCAGTCTTTTTGGTAAGGTTTTGGTTGCTGATAACGGAGAAAACTAGGGTTGT
>JAOSBM010000006.1:651409-663268 GCA_027568955.1 Erythroxylum tenue
GCTCAACTTGACTCGTCCGAGGAGGAGAAGAAAAGAATGACCGTGTCGAGGGTTGAGCTGGAGGGAGAACACCGGGCAATACAACTCATCAACCAGGGTCTGAGGGAGGATATCCGCAGGGCCAATTCTCGAATAAAGGCGGAGGAAGAGCTTCGGAAGAAGTTCCTCCAAGATTGTCATGCCGCGGTGGATGCCCGAGTGAGGGCTGAGAATAGACTGTCGGAGCTTCAAAGCTCTGTCAAAGAGGAGAGAATCGAGGCAATCAAGCGTTGAAAGAAGCGGCACCTAGCCGATGAGTGCGTAGAATTTGCCTGCGATTTTAATCTTTCCGCCCTAAGGAATTGCCACCAACTCTGCTTCCCCGATGAAGCGAACGATCCTTCATTTGAGGATTTTGCCGAGCCGTTGATTCCTGGGCTTAGGATTGGGCCTCACACGGCCGGCCCAACCACTAATAATAGGTGTGTAGTACCTGAATCTTGAGGAAGCTAGGCAGGTTTCTTACGTTCCCTTTTGGCGAGGCTGACAAGAATGAGCTGAAAATTAACGTCCTTCTCGAAGAGACAGGCTGCTGTTGACAAATGGTGTTCTATATACTTCCACTGGACTTGCCATTTCGCTCTTCCACGGTTGAGAAATTAAGCCAAGACTTCTAAACCCCTTGCTTTCTCTTGTTCTTAATAAACACACGTCCTCCCTTCCATTTTATCCCTAGAATTTGGCACTGAGAACGGTCCACCATAATACTGGACCATCTACCCGAACCAAAACTCAGTTTGAGATTGGCCCCATTTTCAAATACGATCATTTAAATTCGAATCGGATCAGGTCAGACCCGATTGTTCTACTTTTATGATTTAGAAGTCAGATGATAATGTAAACATGATACTAATGTTTTCAAGAATAAGACCACAAGCAGTTATCGAAGACAAAACTTTGGCATCAAGAAAATCACGCTACCACGTGGATCAGAACAAAGTATAAATCAAAACTTAAAACAGAGCAACTCGTGAACAAGAGATGTTGGATCCTCTGCTATATACAAAATATACATTGGACTCTAAATTTCAACCTCTGCCTTGCCAACTTGCGGTTAGAAACCCCCCATCAGACCTCTCTTCCGCGTCTCATCAGCTACCTACTTCAAAATCAAACATTTTCTAAGCATGAACTATTAGAGAAATAGATCAACTTGGAGAGAGGGATGAGATCAAGTCAAAAAGATTCTCCATACCATCCTGGCAAGTTGCAGTAGAAGTTGCAAAACCTCAGAGAATTCAGGTCTCAAAAATGGGTCTTGGTGCCAGCACCTCTGTAGCAATTCTGCCAGTTGCGGATGCGTATGCAATGGAATCGGAGGTCTTAGACCCTGAAATCCATGTCAATAACGGATGTCAGTAAAACAAAATTCCGTTACATTTCCAATTCTACCAAGTCAACAGGCAAAGTTCAATAAGGTCAAATTAGGGGTTTAGGCTTACTAATAAAATTAGGATTAGGACCGGATTTCGAGTTTGAGGATATTCAACTATCAAACGTGGGTCAAACCCAATTTTCCGAAACCCGATTGGATTTCAGTCCCAGCTCGAGTTTTTTATGAGACATGACCTGCCTCGAGACTGTCCAAAATTAGTTTCATGTGAAGTGCACCCAACTTATGGCATTAAAGGACAGAAAATTAGCGGCAGAGAAAGATTTCTACTAGACCCGCCGTGGGTCTCCTTGAGAACAAAGGGCTCATTGTATGCACAAAATGTCATCAACTCACGTACTTGACGGAAACATACCAAACAAAAAATGCCATCAAGAGGCAATAAAGCTATACGAATGGGATTACCTGCTGGACCACGCCAACTGCAGCTTGCAATGGAGTTAAGTGTTCGTATGGAAGCTGGCATGAGTCAGAAAAGCATTGGGAATTGTGTAAACTTTCAGCTCATCGTTTTTAAGATGTCAGAAAATGAGAAAATGGCAAATCAATTGTCTAAAAGGAAACATCTGTGCGACAGGAAAAAGTATTACACGGTATTTTCAATCAAACATCTCACTAGATATTAGTATATTACCTTTCCAGTAAGTAGCTCCCATAGCAAAATCCCGAAGCTGAAGACATCCGCCTTATGATCATACGGCTTGTGCTCAATAACCTTTGATGCGTTGAAGATCAAATCACATGTTAGGGAGCAGACTGAAACATTTAAGGGCCCGAAAGCAACAGTCCATCACTATAATGTCATTAATCGACCAATGTTTTCTGTAATACAGGCCAAACCAAAGATACTAGAAACCCTAGGGCTAATACTCAAATTTTTTAAGCTTCAGTGCAATTACATTTTTTAAGTGATTCATATCGTCAGCTCGCAAACCAGAACCTAACATCACTTAATCTTGGTCTTTCGTGTAGGCTTGAGTCACATTTTTCATCTGTGGTTCAATATGAACGTATGAAACACAGCAAGTCATTCATTTTCCAATTACCAGTCATTAATCCAATATTTACAAGAACCATATTAAAGATCATATTCTGAATCAACCATTACGAAAATCTGTACAATCATATCGGCACATGCCCCCACAAAAATGAGTACTGTCAGCATTTTAGATTCCCACAACTCCAGTTTCTTCAAAGCATACCAGATGATAAATATTCAGGAACAAATGCTCGAGAACGAACCTCTGGTGCCATCCAGCGGTAAGTTCCAGTTTCTGCAGTCATGACACCAGATTGATCTTTCACTCTAGCAACACCAAAATCAGCAACCTTAACAACCTATTGGCCACAATTTCGAAATTTATGAATAACGATTCACAACCAAAATGATAAAGTTTTGCGGTCTTGAAAGTTGAAACCGCAAATAAAAATTCTGTACAAGGAATACGGTCAACTCAATCGGACATGTATATCATTCTCCTAAGAATTCTTGGGACTTGACATTTTTTTGGGATATTTTAAATAGTATGTGCAGAAAATCAAATTTGGAGAAAAGTTTCCATCAGAAAGACCAGAGCATGTTGCCGAAAACAAGTAAAAAAATCGAGAACAAGAATGCTGCAATACATAAGTAGACAATGAAAAAAGATTATCTTACTCCATTTTCATCCATCAAAAGATTGGCAGCTTTCAAGTCTCTATGTATTATGTTATTCTGGTGCAAGTAATTCACTCCTTTGGAAACATCAATTGCCACTCTCAGGAAGAATGGAAGATCCAATCTGCCCTTTTTCTTATGCAGAAAGTCATACACGCTTCCGCCTGACATATATTCTGGAAAAGATATACAAAAGTATAAACTTTACGTTCTTTTTATGGTTGGAGTACAGAAACTACAGAATAAACTAACATAGAGTTAACAGATGGAACCATAAAAACGATCTTACAACTTACCTGTTACAATACACAGGCTTGGAGGTCTAGTAGAGGCACCAATAAATTGAACTACATTCTTGTGCCGAACTTTCCTACAAATTTGAGAGAAATCTTAAGACAGACACAGATGGTAAAACTCCTGACATTAGAGACATGTTACCGACTAGATATGGTTGAGATCACAAATGACAACAACTACAATGATACTATTCCTGGCATAGCAATCATGGATGACTTGGTAAGTAAATGAAATAGTCTTCTTTAGAGGTGTTTCGACGATAAAAGTATCCTTAAAAAACAGCATATAAACCCTTAGCAAACAGAGGAGAATCTTTTTCAGCACCACTCCTGGGCTGAAAATGCTGAACTAAGAATGTAATTAGGTGAAGAATAAGAAGAAGAAATGAGGAAACTGGGAGCATATGATATGATTAATGGACCCAAAGATAGCAAGCTAATACCATAATTAATTATCTTACCAACCTCATGATAAAGACTTCTTGAGCAAATTCCCTCCGCTGTTTATCATTTAAATTCTCAGTCCTAAGAACTTTAATAGCTACATCTTGACTACAGAAGGTCCCTTTGTACCTGCAACTCAGATAATTTAACCATTCCATCAATATTCATAACCAGAAGAAAACATCGAGTCAAAAGGATGAGCTCTTACATATCTCCATAAGATCCAGATGCAATCTTATTTTCATATCTCAACAGGCTCGTGTCAATTTCCCATACATCGATTTGGTCAGCAGGTATCATCACATGAGAGGTTATAGGCTTGATTCCTGGTTGCTGTTGTTCAATGACAGGTTGGACTTGAGATTTTGACGAACTGTCCTTCTGCATTGCACTTCAATTTTGTAACGTGTAAAGAGATGAACCAAATGTAAGGTTAAAAGGCTAGCTATCTGAGACGAGATTCATCTTTCGATAATTAACATAGAACTATAAAATATTGCTCGAAAATAGGCCAGAATTTACTATGTCAGTTTGAGTAGATTTGCTGTAGAAACTTGGATTTTAGACAACCATACTTCCAGCTGTTTGTATGTACCATGGCTTAGCTGAGGTGTCAATGAATATATCATCTATATAACACAAATTACAACTCGAGGAGCTACCTCAATCTTTGGAATCTCTCTTGCCAAAACATTTCTCAACTGCTCAGTCTCCTACAATTTATAGATACGAAACTACATCAAGAACTTAACCATATTTTAGATTTTCTTGGCCTAAAGATGGTGATAATTTCTATGAATCCTTCAAAAGGACAAAGGGCTATTTGATGGATTTGTAAAGTACCTCTGATGCCCAATTGTCAACAACAAATACGTCCAAGGAGAACCCATCTATTGTGGAAAAAGCATGTGCTTCTTGAATGTTCAGCTCAATCTCGGATAGCAAAGAAGTCAACTGCAATTTTGAAGCAGAAATTTAATACACGCATGTATTTGAGGACAGATAAAAGTGAATAAACATACGACGAAAAAGAAAAAAAATTAGAAATGACAACCACATTACACTGTAACAATGTGTGACAGCAGTTAACCTTAATGTTCAATTCATCACTCGAAGTATGAAGTTTATTTTCCCCAGTACATAGGCCTTGCAAGTCGTCACAGGAATCAAAGTTGATTCATTATTATCAAGACTTTTTCTCTCTTAATACGACAGTTCTGTATAAGTGGATGGTCATTGTTTAATCTGAAAATCCGCTAATAACAACTTGATAAGAACTAAAAAGAACCTAAAGATGAAACAGTAAAAGTAACTAAAATGAAGTCAGACCTCACTGAGGAGTTTTGGCTTATCCTTTGTCGAAATTGTAATTTCATGCATCAACCTACAAATACGTGAAATTATTTTATTAAAGATCTCCGGAACTAAATGAAACATTACTGATCAACCTCAAGTAAGCACAAGCCAGACATGTGAGGAAGAAGCAAATGCATCCAAAAAATTTTACAGATCTTAGTGGTCGTTTCCCTCTCTCAATCTAAAAAACATAATCAAGGTGGTCTATCATGGACAAACAGAACACTATAAACATCTGAAAACGCATGTTACTATGTGCAAGTGTGATATTGATGAGCCTGTAAACAAAATTGAACTGCCACTAGTTATGAAAATCACATCAAGTCACCAATCAATGTAAAACAACACAATTATTTTGTAAGAGAACACTTCAGAAACATTACCTAGAGTAAAGTGGACCGTGAATTATGGAATTTTGAGCTTCATATGTAGGATCAAAATCAGGAAATGAGCCAAAGGCTGGGGGTGGATGGCTGCTGAACGTAGGATATGGAGAAAAGAATCTTTCTAAGGTAACTAAAAAATCATTCATTAAAGCAAATATCAAATTCTACACAAGGAAATTGCAAAACTATGCCTCTGTTTGTTGGAAAAATGAGAACATCGAACATTCACTTGTCTTGGAAAGTCTACATGATCTAGACCGTTACAATTTCCCTCAATCACAGAGTGAACCTGCAAAAGAGATATGGCCAGACATTTAACCCATCAAGATTTTTGAAGCTACAACCACGATGTGATTAAAGAAAGGCAAAATTGTATCACACCATCTTTGGAAGATTAAGAAAATGCCCAGATAAAAGATAAATAGACCTTTGAAGTACTAATATCAATAATAACTTGAAACCAAAAAAGAAAAATTGAAAAAGAAAAGCCAAACTGGTCAAACACATAACTTGTAAGTTGTCAATTTCAGCCTCAAGAGCAGTTCAACTATTCTTGCGAAGAATGACTACTTCAGTTATGTTTCAAAATCAAAAGCACTTGATCATTCAAACTTGCAAACAAACCAGATAAACAAATGTTTTATAAGCAATCACAAGTTACACATTCTTTTCTTCTCTCATATCTTTTCTAATTATTATTATAAAAAAACAAGAAGTTGAGTGCAATATTATAATAGCAAAATAATGGAAGAATAATGCATCAGCAAGACAGCAACCGACATTAGCTTAGTAGAAAAATAATTTATGTAGAAATCATAGAGTAGAATCTATAAGCATATTGCCAACCAAAAGGAAAGCAACAAAACTCAAGATACCTAAAGCGTATTACTGTATTAAATCACCGAATATCGCATTCATACCTGCACAACACGAACTTCAATTGCCGGCCTCGTTGCAGGACTATGTGCCATTTGCAGTAATTTTTTGTGCATTAGCACATCTTGCGCTCTTTCCGCGTTCACATCTAATGCATACCTGCAAAAAGTATGAACTCTGCTTAAGTATATAAAATATTAATATACGAAAAGGACAATCACGCTTAATATAAGTTAAGTACGTTTTGATTAGACGAAGTGACATTTAAAAATAATTAAAGCAGGAAAGGTACGGAATCGGTTACTAAAATTTTCTCGGTAACCAAACATGAGATTCCATTAAATTACAGACTTATCATCACATCTTTCTCTTAAGTTCTTTAAAGCAACGATCAATTCAACTTCAAGCTTCGGTAATATTACATTACCTGGTAGGAAGTCTATAAAAATGCGCCCACAGCTCGTCTTCGAAGCCAGGAAGGCTCGCTTCTTCTTCATCGGACTCTTTGAGTCGACAAAGCACCTCATTGTACACCTCTATCTTCTGCCTCTGGTTTCGACTCTGACTCGCAACAAAATCCACCGCTCTACTGCTGCAACTCTCTGTATCTCCCATGACGAAGAATCCGTTTGCTGCTTAGTTCTTGAAGACGATGCTTCTAGAAGACTCTCGGCAATCACTGGAAATGGAAGCGGTTAAGCTTCAACATACTTGTAACTAAAAGGCATATGGTTTTTGAGAGTTTATCTATGTTTTCACTCAACATATATATATATATATAGAAGGACATGCGTGACAAGTATGGAGCTTAAGAAAAGAAGAACGTTTTAAAGAAGTGGCGCAATGCGCACCCATAAGCGCGCATCTACGTGGATTCTAACGACGCCCTACCTTTTTGCTGCTTTCGCTTATATCACCGCTTTCTCCATTTAATTTATGCAAAAATACATTTAACCACTTATATTTTACATTTTTACCTCTTATTGTATTATGTCTCCGTCAAATTTTTTTAAAAAATTTATTATCCCCTTTAACTACCAGTCACTCCACTTGGCTATCTGACAATTTGCATCAAAATTTCCTGGTACATAGGTTTAAATAGTTTATTGTTTTTGGTACAGCTTGTTGGTTTTTATAGTATTGGCGAAATAAAATCGTGTTTGATGCACACTTTTCATGGCCTACAAAACCTTATCAGCTTGTGTTCGATTATGTACGATCAATCGGCCAGGCCAAGGAAGTGCTAGGCAGGGCTTTCCTATCAGAAAGGACACGAGTAGAGACTCTTGTGGGTTAGCGACCTCCTCCTTCTAATTGGGTTCGCCCTAATACGGATGGTGCTCTTAAAGTGTTGTCCTCATGGGCGTTTGCAGGAGGACTAATTCGAGACGCTACGGGAGCTTGGCTAGGAGGGTTTGCCCATAATATCAGTCACTGTTCAGTTGTTGACGCTGAAATATGGGGAGTCTGTTATGATGAAGAACCGGGTTAGTACTAGTAATGGACCAAGGAATGTGAGAAGAAGCACTAGGCCCAGGGTTGAGTCAATTAGGCTCAAGGATTTCATATGGCAAAACAGCTCAGCAGATGCTACGTTAGGGAATGACTAACGGCTCACACCTGCAAGGAGAACCTGCTATATAGGAAAAGCATGCACATGAATTAGTTATGCAATTTGTTATGTCAGTACTATTTCTCTCTCATCTACGTCCTCTGTTTCTCATCCTTTTCTTCTTTACAGCTTAACTGCTAAATCTGTAATTCCTTTGGAAACGTATCAATTGCAGACCCTTGCTCGCTCGTTTGATTTTTTGGATTCATTCGCTGTTGATTTCTTTCACCACCTTTCATTGGTGCTTTCATTGACCTCTGTTTAGATGGTAGAGAGGGAACACCAGACGCGTCTCAAAGTATTGGATGATAACGTTAAGGCAATGTCAGAGGATTAGAGAGGCTTACGCCGTGATGTTGATGCATTAACCAACGCCTTTGACAGACAAGAACGGCTGATACAAGAAGTCATCGGCCGATTGTCTAGCCCAGACACACACAACTGCAACGCAGAGTGGCTTTATGGAAGGCGAAGGCTCGACACCATTGGGTCGTCATAAACTAGCTCCAATTTAGATGGCTCGATTCTCTGGTTTGAATCCCGATCGGTGGGTGCTACAGGCAGAAAGGTATTTCGAGTTTTATAATATTAAGCTTGATGATCGAATTACCATTGCCTCGTTCTATTTCGATGAAGCTGCTGCAGATTGGTTTGATTGGATGTATAAGAATCGACAGCTCATGGGTTGGCCTGCTTTCACCGCCGATGTCCTTCAGCGTTTTCAACCACATGATTTGGAAGAACCGGAAGGGCTCTTGGCTAAGCTCCAACAAACCACCTCTGTTAGTGAATACAGGTCTCGGTTTGAAGCTATCACCAACCGCACCGTTTATTTACCGGGTCACTTCTTAACCCATTGTTTCATTTAGGGCTTACGAGCCGAACTCAAACATTCCGTGTTGGTCCATAAACCCACCTCTCTTGATGAAGCCATGCAATTGGCCTTATTACATGAACAACGGGTTGCACTGGAAAAGGGCCATCTTCGGCCCACTTTAGGGAACACTAGACCCATTCTGCCCACTCCAAAACCACATGCCCAATTTGTTAATTCCCTCATTCCCAATTCTTCATCGTCCCACATCAACCCTAACACTGCAATTTTACCTGGAGGTTCCAAAATTCCCTTCCGCCGTTTAACCCCTCACGAAGCAGCCTAACGCCGTGCTCAGGGCTTGTGTTACCACTGCGACGCAAAATATACCTGGGACCATAAATGTAAAGCCAAACCATAGTTGTTATTGTTGGAGGAGGACACCGACCCACCCGAACCAAACACCACCTGTTACTAATCTTATCGAGTTCTCCTCACAGTCACCTGAACCGCTCCAATCTACTATTTCCTATAATGCTTTAGCTGGTGGCTGCGCTGCTTCGGCTCTCCGTTTTCAAGGTACTGTAAATGGAAAACCAGTTCAAGTGTTATTGGATGGTGGCAGCACACATAATTTCGTGCAAACGACAGTCGCTTCCTTCTTAAATCTCACTGTGACGGCAACGAATCATTTTTCAGTGTTGGTTGGCAGTGGTGACAAGCTAATTTGTACAGGGATGGTTCACCAGGTTCTGTTAGTGATTCAAGGGAAGGAAATTAAAGCTGATTTTTATGTTTTACTTATCCAAGGTTGGGATATGGTATTGGGAGTCGGTTGGCTTTCAACATTGGGTCCGGTCATTATGGATTATACCGCGTCTCTGTTTGACTTTCAGTATAAGGCTGAACGAATCCAATGGAAAGGGGAGAGTTCATCGATGATACAACAAGTACAGTTCAATGGCTTGAAGCAGTTGCACAAATGCAACACCATTGCTGCCTACTATCGACTTGATTTGTTACCACCGGTACCATCCTCAGTGCCAAGCATGAATGTAGACATTGCTCACTTGCTTGTTTGATGATGTTTTTCAGAAACCTCAAGGATTGCCTCCACCACGTTATTGTGATCACTCCATTAATTTATTGCCTCACACTAATCCAGTGAATGTGAAGCCGTATAGATACCCTCACTTTTAGAAGCAAGAGATGGAGAGATTGGTAGCCAAGATGCTTCGAGATGGGATTATTAGACCAAGTACAAGTCCCTTTTCTTCTCCAGTCCTTTTGGTGAGAAAGAAAGACGGGACCTGGCGTTTCTGTGTCGATTATCGGGCTCTCAACGCTATCACAGTACGGGATCGCTTTCCCATCCCTTCTATTGACGAGTTGTTTGATGAACTTTTTGGTGCCATGTATTTCACTAAGCTCGATTTATTAGCTGGCTATCATCGAATTCGAGTCAAGTTTGGAGATGAAGCAAAGACAGCATTTCGTACACATGATGGGTATTACGAGTTTCTCGTAATGCCATTTGGCCTCACCAACGCTCCTTTGACATTTCAGTGTCTGATGACTGATGTTTTTCGACCATTTCTTCGAAGGTTTGTTTTGGTATTCTTTGACGACATTCTCATTTATAGTCCCACGTGGGAATCCCATTTGAAGCATCTACATACAGTTTTGACTACACTGCGTGAACATCAGCTTGTCGCCAAGAAAACTAAGTGTATTTTTGGTACTGCATCTGTTGGTTATCTTGGGCATATCATTTCTCAACAGGGTGTTTCAGTGGATCCTGAAAAAATTACTGCCATTAAAGATTGGCCTGTTCCCAACTCCATCAAGGAGGTTAGGGGTTTCCTTGGGCTCGCAGGTTATTATCGTAGATTCATCAAGCAATTTGCTACCCTTGCTTGTCCGTTAACCTATCTACTGCGTAAGGGCAATTATAAATGGACCGAGGCAGCCACAATGGCCTTCCAGCAGCTGAAGCACGTCCTTAGCACCGCCCCTGTGCTATCATTACCTGATTTTGCTAAATCATTTACCTTGGAGACAGACGCTTCTGGGCAGGGCATTGGCGCCGTTTTATCTCAAAATGGCCATCCCATTGCTTATTTCAGTCAGCAGTTAACTCCTCGCATGTCTCAGGCATCTGCATATCAGAGGGAAATGTTTGCAATAACTCAAACTATTGCAAAATGGAGGCAATATCTCCTAGGCAGAAAGTTCACTATTATTACTGATTAGCAACCTTTGAAAAATCTCACTGAACAGGTCATTCAAACTCCTGATCAGCAGAAATGGCTAGGCAAGTTGATTGGTTATGACTTTTACATAGTCTATAGACCAGGGAAGATGAACAATGCAGCTGATGCTTTTTCTATAATGACACACTCTCAGTTTATGGCTGTCTCTCGGGTGGAATTTGATCTAGTGGCTGACTTAAAAGAAGCTAATTTAGTTCATCCTGAACTCTTAGCTCTCCATCAGAAATTGTTAGCTGACCCTTCTAGTTTACCTGGTTTCACGGTAAAAGATGGCTTGCTGGTGTTTAAGAACAGGTTGGTCCTTCCTTCTGATTCACCAATGAGGCTTCGATTGCTCCAGGAATTTCACACTTCACCTGTAGGTGGTCATGCAGGTATAACTAGAACATTACATCGTTTATCAGCTAGTTTCTTTTGGCCATGCATGCGTAAAGATGTTCATAAGTTTGCTCGTGAATGCCAAACGTGTCAACAAATGAAGACTGCTACTTTATATTCTAGTGGGCTGTTGCAACCTTTACATGTGCCTAATTTAGTATTTGAAGGGATTTCCATGGATTTTATCATTGGCTTACCTGCCTCTAAGGGGAAAACTGTGATAATGGTGGTAGTGGATAGGTTGTCCAAGTATGGGCATTGTTAGTAGTGTGCCCTAGGCCAATGGACATATGTGATTCATGTATTAACATTATGATTTGTTAATAATATATTAT
>JAOSBM010000006.1:739200-760727 GCA_027568955.1 Erythroxylum tenue
AAGAATATACCACAATAATTTATTTATTAACTAAATTAATTTATATTTATATAACCACAATAATTTTGTTATTAATTAAATTATACTTTATATTAAATTATTTATTTATTTATTTATTAAAATATATATAAAATCATTATTCTAATTAATTAATATATACTTTATATTAAATTCATATTATTTACAAAATATATTTAATATTATAATCTCGAGTCTGATTTTCGTTGTAATTTATTTAAGTTTGATTGTAATTTCAAATATTTTTGTTGAGTTTTAATTTTTAAAATCAATGGTGTGGTTTAAATTTATGTAATTTTTATTTCAAATTTACTTTTTGTTCTTAACATATTTTATTAATGAATTTATAACACTTATAAATTAAAATTAAAATTAAAAATTAAAAATAAATTTAATATTATATTCAATATTAAGCTCGTTTTAAATGCCTCAATGAGATATTTGTTATAGTATATTTTGTGTAAAGTAATAAATATGTTAACTTTAATTATTTAGTGCATTATGTAAATAAATCCATTTGAGAAAAGGACATAAAAGGAAAATGTTAAAAAGTAAAGGGATAAAGTTATCTTTTTGTATTTTTAGTGCAATAAATAGTAACACACCGTCCGACCAAATGTTACTATTCATTGCACTATTTTAGTGTGTACTTTTGGTGCCTTGATTGGAGTGAATTTTTTGCACCAAAACACCAAATTTGGTGTTTTGGTGCCTTGGTTGGAGATGCCCTAACTACCCCAGATCTCATTCCGAGTGTCAGGCCAAACTCGGACTTAAGCTTTCCGAACTTAATCTTTATAAGCAAAACGATATTGTTTGCTAAAAAAGACTGCGTTTTGTATTTTTTATTATAAAATATGCATGTTATCTTAAGCTTATGTTTGGTTGAGCTTATACTAGTCAAGCTTTTTTCTGTAGAGTTTTTTTGAAAGAGCTTTATACAATAGATTGTTTGGCAACATAAAAATAAAAAATATTTTTAATTTTAACTATATTTTATTTTGTAATAAAAATTATTTATGTATATAAAAATTATTTAAAGTATATTAAACAATATGCAAAGTACAATATATTAATTATTATATAATTTTAAATCATATAAAACATAAATGAAATTATATCTAACTAAATATTTTATATGAATTATAACGTAAGTAAAACTAATATTAAAAATAAATATTAAAACATATAAAAAAAGCCAAATAATGGGTTTGCACGATAAACGTGAAGATGTGTTTATGGTATTGTGAGAATTATGCGTAAAACATAAGGATAAAATAGACTTAAAAATAGGCTCATTAATTGAACTGAAAAATCTACCTTAAAAAGTCATTTGAGAGACGTTTTTGAGAAACTCTAAATTTGAGCTTCTTAAAAAGCTATATTTTGACTACTAAAAAAGCCATGTCTATTAAAGAAGTACTTTTTTATTTTACAGTTAAACATCCATTTTTCTTAAAAAAAAGGCTTTTGTGATGAAAAAAAATACTTATTGACTTCCCAAAAGTTCATCCAAACAGTCACTAATTCAGACTCAGGGCTACCTTAAGTTCGGTTAGCTCAGACTAAGGCTTAATGATCAAGTCTCGGGTGGGAACTGGCCCGATCTAGTTCATTGCCATCTCTATTTATTTTCTTACTCCATGCTCATAATAGCTTTATGCTTTATTTTTTATTAAAAATAATTTATCATAAAATGTAATTCTATCATTCTAATTTGGGCTTAGTTTTAAAATATTAGTTCATCGACTAATTGTTTTTATATATATCTTTTATGATCGAAAGGTAAAGTTATAAATTCTTTTGTTATAAAAAGTAAATATTTTATAAAAAGTGATTAAATTGATAGTCCATATAAAATATTAAATATTTTAAATTTGGCTCGTTAACATTTACCCGTACAATTTTATTTTATAAAAACTCCTTTTTGTATTTAAAATCGTGGCTTATAATTTAAGTTGATATGATTAGGGTTAATTATTAGTGCGTCAATCATGAATGATTGAATATTCCCGATTAATTTTCATTATTAAATATTGTCAATTAGTAAGGTATATAAAAAGGGGTCAAAATTTTTGTTCCGATCATAGCATTTCTATCATTTTTTATTAAATCTTATCCATATATTTATGTGACTTTTTGTATTTAAAATCGCGACTTATAATTTAAGTTGATATGATGAGGGTTAATTATTAGTGCGTCAATCATGAATGATTGAATATTCCTAATTAATAAGGTATATGAAAAGGGATTAGATCTCTTGTTCAGGTAATTCTATAATGTTATATTAAATCTTATCTATATATTTACGTGGATCTATATAAATATATGGATAAGATTTAATAAAATAGAACATATAAATATATAGATAAGATTTAATAAAACAGAATTAGAACATCACGTATAAATATATAGATTGACTCTTGGGTCAAATCAAATTTAGACCGATCTAAGGTTCTATTTTTTTAAATAAAACAGCTTAAAAGAATTAGACCTCGGGTAAATTTAAATTGTCTAGACCTTGGCTTAATTATTTTTTTATATCTTTAATTAAAAATAATTAGCGAGATTTTTGGAAACTTTAAGAGATTATTTGTAATGCTCACACATAAACGACACCGTCTTGAATTCGGAAATCTGTTACAAATTTGGAAATGAAGCCCTAGATAGGCCTGAACCCCGTCTCTGTGTGCTTGTGTAGTTGAGGAAGAGAATCGGTAATGGTTCTCTCCATGGATTTGCAGGACTTCATTCTACGAGCTCGAGTGATTAAACTGTACAGGCAAGCTCTAAGGACTGCTGGAAGAGCTCCGGGTGATTCTAGAGGTGAATCGATATCTGGGTTTTGTGTTTTTCGCTGAAATACGTTTCAAAATCCGGAGTCTTTGATTTGAGATTTTCTTGTTTTGATTTCTTCTATAATTTTGCAGCTGAACTGAAACAAACAATTAGGGAAGAGATGGAGAAGAACAGGAATTGCAGTGACAAGCAAAGGATTCGTTTTCTGATCAGTGAAGGACTGGAGAGAGTAAAAGGTTTGAACGACATGCTTGATATGCAGGGCTATTCCTAGTTCAAAAGGGTTTATGATTATGATTATAAATTAGGGTTTATGCTGATGATTGTCCCAATTTTTAGAAGAGCTGTTTTTGATTAATTATTATTTTAAAAAGTTTGAACTTTATCAATTATTATTTTTAAAATTTTACTTTTTTTATCTAGATTAAAGCATTTAATTTCTTAAATTAATTATTATTAAATTTTTTTGGATATTCCAATTTTCATTCTTAAATTTTACTCTTGAAGAAGCTTGTTTCACCAATTTAATTACCCATTTAAGGATTTTATAAAATTATTTTATTTTAAAAACAAATTGATATATAATTAATTGTTACAAAAAATTAATAAAAATTTTGTTAAAATAAACAAATAAAAATTTAATGAATCTTGATATTTTTTTAGTGATAAAAGTCAATGGAAAGGTATTTATATCTTTTTCATTTTAATATATAATATGTATAAATACTTAAAGTAAGCTAATTTTAAATTTGACCTTTTGAGTTTTGCATCAAATTGATGCTCTATCATTGTTTGTATAAAATCGTATAAAATCAAACCGAAAATCAAACTAATAAGATAATAACTCTAGATAATAATTTTAAAGTTTAAAAGGTTTGATCAATATTAAATTACAATAAAATTAATTAAAGATTAAATAAATTTAAAAATTTAAAACACAATTGAAAAAATTGTTCTTATTTATAAGAATTTAAAATTTTGACTAAAAATAGATTAAATGAAAATTAATATATATATTTTAAAAAAGACTGATTAATTAATAAATTAATCAATTTTTAATAACAAGAGTTATTAAAATAAATCAAATCAAAATATTAAATCCCGAATTAAAAAATTAACTTATTAAAAAATTTTATAATTAAACTATTTTTTAATCATTAATAGCAGGAAAACCAATAGATCTGAAGAAACTATGTGAAAGAACTTGAGCACTAAATTCAAACAACTTGCTGTGATTAATTCCCAGTCGTCAAAGGCAATTTCGTGTCCTTTCCTGAAGATTTTCATTGCTAATTAATCATATACGGTCAAGCAAGGACAACGCTAGAGCTATAATAACGTGGAAAACTCAAGGTATACTGCTCTCATCTTTGTGTTTCATTTGAATTCAAATTAGACCGGCCTGACTTAACCTAAGAACCGTTTAATTAGACTCGAGTTCGGATTTGACCAAATTTTCAGAAGCTGACCAAAATTTTCAGAGCCAACTTAACTTAAAATCAACAAGTTCAATTAAATTTGATCTAATATAATCCATTCATTGTAGTTGTTGTTGTTTTCTGTTCCGGGCGGTCCGAAACGAAAGGTCTCTCCGTGAACACGACATGTGATCGATGCTTAAGGAAAAACAACCTTAAAATCTCATGATCTGTTTATGGATGTCCAAATTGTACTCAAAAAATAGATAAGCAATCCATGTAAGATAGTTCTCCAGTTTTACCTCTATAACGGTCGAGAAACAAAACCTCTATCAACCATCTTCTCCACCAATTCTTCATGCTTCTTCAGCTGTCCGGCTTTCCTCAGTTGCTCTAGCACCATTTCGTAAAGGTGCAAACTCGGTTTCAGGCACTTCTCCTCAATCATTTCCCGGAAGAACTTGTAGGCATTATTCCAATGCCCGATCCTGCAGTACATAGAAATCAAAATCCGGTAGGTGTTCACGTTAGGCTCTACACCTTTCTCATCCATTTCTTTCTTCAACTTCAGAACCATGTCAGCTGATTTCGACCCAGCAAACATTCGCATCAATATGTTGTATGTCACGGTATTAGGTTCACACCTGACCTCCTTCATCTTGGCGTACATTCTATGAGCACCATTCACATCCCGCAACTTCTCAATGCACGAAAACAGAGCATTGAACGTAGAAGCATTCGGGCTGCACCCTTTCTTAACCATTGAATCAAGCACCTTAAGAGCACCATCAAGATTTTCATCCTTGCAATGAGTCTCTATAAGGAAATTATACGTAATCGTATCTGGCGAGCATCCAAGCTTCTTCATCTGATTATGAACTTGCAAAACCTTCTCCGTCCGGCCGGCCTTAACATGTATCCTCATCAGACTATTAAAAGTTACAGAATTCGGTTCAATTCCAGCATCAATCATCTCTGCAAAAACATCATAAGCTCGAGTGATCTGCCCGCACCGACACAACGAATCAATCACAATGCTATATGTATATACATTAGGCTCAATGCCCGCCATTTTCATTTCTCGAAACACCCTCTCAGCCTCTGATACGTTTCCAGATCTAAACCAACCACGAACCAAGTTTGTGTACACAATAACATCAGGTTCAAACCTATCCTTTAAACTATCAAAGAAGGATTGAGCTTCGAGAGCTCTTCGTTTTCTACACAACATACTAATAACAATCGAAAACGAAATCTTATCAGGCGCACAATTATAATCCTCCATACGATTAAATGCATGCACCGCCTCCGAAGACAATCCAGCCCTCACATAGCGGCGGATTAGAATCGAAAACGTTTCAACAGTGATTTGAACATTCCTCGCTTTCATCAAATCAACCACATACCAAGCCAAGTCGAACTGCCTTACCTTTCCGGCGAGGTCCACAATCTCGTTATACGGTTCCGGCGAGTGTGCAAAGTCGTCGCGAGCGGTGGCCCAGTTGAAAAAGGCAAGGGCTTGGAGGAACGGCACGCCATGACGGACGCCGCCGCATTTCTCGACGACGCGGCGGACAGTGAGCGGAGAGACTGCACTAGCAGCTGCAATCTTCGAGAGGTCGTATGAGAGAGATGGGATTGTCAAATCGTAACTTGGCGGTGTGGGGTTGGGGCTAGGATTAGGGTTTCGACGGTGGTGGTCCTTTATCAAAGAATGGAACTTCTCCGCTAAACAAGCTTCTTCTTGTGACAAAGAGGAAGTGGTTTGAGACGTTGAAGCTTCTGGGTCTAAGCCATCTTCTTGTAAAGACACTGAAGAACTAGAAGAAAAGGTTAAATTTAGAGCTATGGATTGAGAGAAAGGAGGTAGTAATCGAAGGTTTGGTTTCAGTAACGCCATTGACGGCTCTCTGTCTCTGCTTCTGCGAAAAGGATTCAGTTCCAAGAGGGTAAGTTTTAACTTCTAGAACTATAACAACACTTGTCATAATACGACACCGTAGGATTGACTCTTATTGTAAGGGACTTTAGTGTAGAATTGGAATGTTTGGTTAATTTGGAGAATGATAATAAGAATTATAATGAATTTATTGAGGAATAAAAAAATATGACTTAATAATACAACCTTTTAATTAAATATAACTTAATAATAAAAAATAAATATGTATTTTTCTCATTCTTTATGTTATTTTTTTTTATTAAAATAGTCTTATAGTTGTTAATTATGAGCTTAAAATAAAAAAAATTAATAAATTGACATTAATGTAAAAAATTCAATAGAAGTTTGAATGAATAATCGTTTCTAATGATCATAATAATATATTTTGCTTTTTGCAATAAATTATAATAGAGAGAATATAGGAAATTAAGAGCACATGAACAAAATGACCAATCATGAGATGCGATTGAAGAATCGTTCTTCGAACAACGACTCCAAAGTATTTGCAGTTTCACCAACCAAAATAACTACTTCACCTGCTCAAATTGTGACAAAAGAAATCTGCTCATTAAAGCATGAAAGCTGCAGATAGAACAGTTTGATGGCAACCATACGTTTAAGCATGCATGTGAGTATAGATTTGATGTGTATTTCAATGACGAATAAGATAATTATGTATTTACAAAATACCGTCTAGAATCCAAAATTTGATAGAGATTTCGTATTTTAAAAGAGTGTGTAATAGCTCACTAATTGAACGAAAGATTTGAAGAAGATGTACCTTTTGCAAACCCATTTCCCGAAGATGGGTCAAAATCCTGGAAAAATCTGAAGGAGGTGGACATGAGAAGTGCACTTTTTCTCCTGTATCCGGATGTAAAAACCTTGCAGGAAAACGAGCCGAGGTTAAAATCCTGTAATCATTCAATAACTTTGAAGGGAGAAGCAAAATTGGCAAACCAAAATGGTCCAACCCAAGTGCCAAAGCATGGAGACAAGGCCTGTCCATTCCCGACAACAGTAGCGAAACTCGACTATGAGAGCTACTGGGTGTCTTTTGTTGAAGGAGCGATGAGGCCATGTTTTTGGTCCCTCCGTAAACCTCATCGCCTAATAGAGGATTTCCAATATACTTCGCGTGCGCACGGATCTGCTTGGCGTAAAAGAAATGAAGAATCCCAGCATTGGTAAGTGAGCAGCAGATAAGGGTAGAAGCATTAAGTTCATTACAATGGGTGCTTGCAGAAAACTAATATTCACTGATTCATTCACCAAGTCAGATCAAGAGTAGAGAATGCAAGACAAGATTAGGAACATTTTTAAGATAGTTGAAGTACTTGATGAGTACGCCCAGTTTCTAATCTCCATTCCACCAAAGCTGAACCACCAGCAGCCAGTACTTCGATTACTTTATACCTGATAAAAGAAGACAACTCAGCAGCAGTGCAGAATCGAGTTTCTCTTCCGGTGGATATGATAAATAGTGTCGAGGGCAACATATACCGAAAGGTTTGAAGAAGGAACACACATAAGAGTACACATTCAACCAAATTACAAGAATGAAAAATCACCAGAAAAATACTTGATTACATGAGTCCCACCCCAAAACCAATGAGCATGTTATGATAAGCAGGAATCTATCTTGCAACATGGCAAAGCAAAGAACAATAATACCCTCAATTGAAAAGCAATATGAACTCCAAATTGCATGACTAGCACAGGAAAAATATGTGCCAGAGCAATGACTATTAACATAAAATTTAGTGAGAAGATAATAATCACCTACTAGCAGCATGACGAGTATGTCCTCGACTAATTGGTCCAGGTATAGCAGCCATGCGAATCCGGTTATTTGGATCACGACCAATTGGGATGTCTATTCTTCCGGCCAATGGTGAAGGCACTCCAGTAGTAAGACTAACATACACTCTTTTGATGGTGTGTTGCTTGAACTGTTCTGCTAGATGGGCATGAGAATGTTCATCCTGCCATCAAGTATATGAAAAACCAAATTCTTCAATTCATTTCAAAACACTTCAATTGGGATACCCAAGAAATTGGCCAATTCCGCAGCTTTTGTTCAATTTCTCGTGAAATCAAATTCTCATTGGTACAAGATCATAATAAAAACACTTCCATAGACTAACCAACTATCTAATTTGCAAGCACAATACACAATCTCAATTTAAAGGACCAAGGTAATCACCTTTGCAACAACAAGCAGCCCACTGGTGCCTTTGTCCAATCTGTGCACTATTCCAGGTCGAAAAGATGCCTCGCTTGAACTATAACACAACCCTTCCTCATCAGAAGAGAAATCCTCTGTTTCTGATAATATGACACTCTCATTTCCACAAAACCCAGCTGTGGGAAGGCTACAATGGTGAAGTATGCCATTGACAAGCGTCCCAGTAGTATTCCCTGGAGCTGGATGAACAACCTGAAAAATGGGAAGAAACAAGTCAACAAATTGATCCAACACAACACATGAATCTAAACTCAGACAACAACTACCATATGTGCAGGCTTGTTAACGACAAGAACATGCTCATCTTCATAAACTATGTCCAAAGGTATGTCTTCAGGCACTGCTCTCAAAGGTTGCAACTCTGAAATAGTGCAATTCACTTTATCCCCAGTTTTGACCCCATAAGAAGCCTACTCAAGAATATATGTCAAAGAGCAATATTACCATGAAAAGAACAAATTCTCCAATCAAACAAGAGCTAAGTGAACCAGTCTCTCTTTACTTCACCTTCTCAACAACCTTGCCATTGACACTAACCAGGCCTGACCTAATACTCGCCTGAACTCGAGCTCTACTGAAGCCGGATAATCGAGAAGAAATCCACGAATCGAGCCTCAACTTTCCCGAATTACCCTCCACCGTCTCCTCCAGCCTCACGCTACCGTAACCGCCACTTTCGGGGCGATTCCGGTAAGCCTCCGACTCTGTCCCACAGGCGACAGTTCTAGACAGTAATCTAGGGTTTCCAGAGAAGAAGGAGACGGAAGGTGACGTCAGCTGAGATGCACAGCAGAGATGGACCATCTTCTTCATGAAATGAAATGAAATTTAGTTTGGCGGTAATCATGTTTTAATCCGTATATTTATACGAATTTATAATTTTGATTCTCTTAAAGTCTTGTCTTTTTTAATTAACTATAAATGTTAGTCACCCTAACTTATCTCTTTTCACGTTATCACTTTATTTTTGACTTTAGCTCTTCTTATGAGATTACACATCTATTGGACCATAATCATCTTTGTAGACCCTTGTTGATTTATGGCATCCTCTCGCCAGCATTTCTATTTCTGATATGGGGATCAAACGCATCCTCTTTCGTTTCTATGCGGTTGTGGATATGGACAGGGTTCTTGATGGTACTCCTTGATTGTTTAATAGACACTTGCTACTCTTTAGTCGGATCCAACCTGGTGAGGATCCTCTTTATATTCCCCTTATTTTTACTGAAGTTTGGGTGGTGATTGGTAAGCTTCGCCCTGGTTATATGACTGAGTTGGTTGCTAAAGGCTTGGGAGATTTTATCGGCTCTTTTCTTGACTATGACCCTACTATTCGCAACGATGCTAACGATGAATATGTGATGCGGATTCGGGTTCGGATTGATACCACGAAACCACTTCGTAGAAAGAAGAAGATTGTTGACCCTAACGGTTCGGTGTTTTATGCCCTGTTTTCTTATGAAAGGATTTTTGTCTTTTGCTTCCTCTGTGGGAAGTTGGGTCATGCTGACTCTTTCTGTGATTTACTCCATCACAAGCGAGAAGAGTTAAAGCCAATGTGGGATGAAAGCTTGCGGGAGGCTGGCCGCCGCACGTAGCGTCCGAGGAGTTCCTGGCTGCGATTTTGGGCATTTCGAACTCTGAGGGATTGGCTGGTGGCAATCTTGGTGGGTTGCCCTCCCAAATTTTTCGCAATTTCTTCCTTTGCGGGCCTTCGCATTTTGATTTGAAATTTGCAGCTACGTCTTCTTCTGCTGGCGACATGGACACTGATTGGCAGAATGTGGGGCACGGGTCCACTGGCCTGAAGAAGATGACCCTATGGATAAACCCACTGATCCTAAGAAGAGGCCTCTTTTCAAACAGACTACTCTAACCTCTTTTATTTCTGCAACCCAGGATTTAGCAGGGGCAACACACAGAATCCACCGGTCGAACCTTCCACTACGAAGGTCGACCGACGACAATGAGGCTCTTAGTGTGGAACTGCCGAGGTGCGGGCAATCCTCGGGCAGTTCGAGCATTGAAGGATATGATTTTCCATCATAGGCCCGCAATCGTTTTTCTTTCTGAGACAAAAGTTCATGGTGTTAGGATGGAAGCTTTACGTTTTTTTTTCGCTTTGATTATTGCTTTTCAGTTGACAGTATTGGCATTGGAGGTGGTCTCTCCATTATGTGGAGTAATTCTGTCCAGTTGTCCATTCGGAGTTATTCTCCCAATTTCATTGATTGTGAACTTCAATGTTCTGTTCGCACTTGGAAGTTTACAGGTTTCTATGGATACCCTGAACGTACTAGGAGAAGGGACTCGTGACATTTATTGAGATCCCTTGCTGGCAAGAGTAGTCTTCCGTGGTTATGTGCTGGTGATTATAATGATATTGTAGCTAATTATGAGAAGGATGGTGGCCCGCCTCGTGCCAACTTTTTGATTAATGGGTTTCGTGATGCGTTAATGGATTCAAATTTATCCGATATCTTCACAACGAGCTCTACGTTTACGTATGTGTACAGGGGGACTTTGCAAGATCGGGTTAGGGAGAAATTGGATAGAGCTTGTGCTACGCCGTCTTGGACTTCTCTTTTCGCGAATGCTGTGTGCACTACTTTGGTGACTCCTGTATCCGACCACTCTCCTCTTTTGGTCGATACTGATGGCTCTCTTGGCCGCACTAATCGTAACTTTAGGTTTGATAATTCCTGGTTATTGGATAATGACTTTTTTGCCATTGTGCAGCGCTCTTGGCATGGCTCGACACATGATGATTTTATTATTAGAAGAAATAAGGTGACTGCCGATGTTCAGGCCTGGGGGAAGGCTCGAAATCGCTTGCGATGGCAGCAGAAGCATATTGTTCAACAGTAACTTGAATCGGACATTGATCGTTTGGATCATCTCACTATTCACCATCTGAAGGAACAATGGAATCTTTTCTTGGCCGAGGATGAGATCATATTGAAGCAACAAGCTAAAGTTTTTTGGCTACAAAATGGGGATAAGAATTTGAAGTTTTCTCATAATAGCATTAAGGACCGAAGGCGAGGCAACCGGATTGACAAACTTCAAGATGCCTCGGGTTCTTAGGTTCACAGTGCAGATGGGATTCAAACTTTAGTGAGGGATTAATTTGGTGAACTTTTCCAAAGCACTGTCGCCTCTCATCGTCGTCCCATTATTGACTTGGTATCGCCGTTGGTTAGTCCAGATGATAATGTAGCGCTCACGAGGCCGTTCTCGAATGATGAATTTCGGACTGCTCTTTTTCAAATGCACCCCGATAAAGCGCCAGGCCCGGATGGGTTGAATTCGGCTTTCTTTCAGAAGAACTGGCCCTTAATGGGCAAGGATATTTCCGATAGCTGTCGCTTATGGCTTTCCCAAGGTACCCTCCCACACTCTTTAACTGAAACTTTGATTGTTCTCATTCCTAAGTGTGAGATTCCTGTATCAGTTAAGGATTTTCGACCTATAGCTCTATGCAATGTGTTGTATAAAATTCTGTCCAAGTCTCTTGCCAATAGGTTGAAACATGTTCTTCATAAGCTGATCTCTAAGAATCAATCTGCTTTTATTCCGGGTCGTCTGATTACGGATAATTTTATGGTGGCATATGAGACTATTCACAGTTTAAAGCGTCGAGCTAGGGGTCGCAATGGTGCCTGTGCTCTGAAAATTGATATTGTTAAAGCTTATGACCGTGTTAATTGGGACTATTTGTGTGATATGATTGTTGCTATGGGTTTTGATCCGGTTTGGTTGACTTGGATGAAAATGTGCTTTATGGACATTGATTACAAAATTTGTGTCAATGATACACATGTGGGGCCTCTTGTTCCTTCTCGGGGTTTACAGCAAGGGGATCCTCTTTCCCCATATCTGTTTCTGTTTATGGCCGAGGGCCTTTCCCTTTTATTTAAAGATGCCGAGCGCCGGGGTTTGATTCATGGGATTTTCTTTACGGACGACTCACTTCTCTTTTTTGAGGGTAATATTCAGGAGGCTTCAGCCATCAAGGCTATTCTGGGCACTTATGAGGCAGCTTCAGGTCAGTTTATTAATCTCACTAAGTCTGGCATTCTTTTTAGCCCCTCTATTCCTAAGCATGAAACACTTGCTATTTCTGGGCTTCTCCATGTTACTCTTCCTCCCAGTGGGCATCCGTATTTGAGTTTGCCTTCCTTAATTGGTCGGACTAAAAAACAGATTTTTTTCCTTCTTAAAAGATAGGGTGTGGAAGCGAATTAATAACTGGAATAGTCGTTCTCTGTCTAGAGCTGGCCGTGAAATTTTAATTAAATCTGTTGCACAGGCAATTCCAGCTTATTGCATGAATGTGTTTCTGTTACCTGTGTCTGTGTGCCATGAGCTGCAGGTCATGTTTAATAAGTATTGGTGGAATGGCAAGAGGGATCATGGGGGTATTAATTGGCTTGCCTGGGATCGTATGTGCTGTAAGAAATCTGATGGTGGAATGGGATTCCGCGACCTGAGATGTTTTAACACTGCTTTGCTAGGGAAATAGGGGTAGAGGCTGTTGACTGATACCCACACTCTCGTTTACAGTGTCTTCAAAGCTAAATACTTCCCAAGGGGGGATTTTTTATCCGCTACTCCGCGATCCGGGTGTAGTTTTGTTTGGAAGAGTGTCTTATTCTCTAAACAGGTGTTGAAGCAAGGGGTCACATGGAGGGTTGGTGATGGGCGTAGTATTTATGTGAATAGGGACCCCTGAATTCCCCGTGAGGGTAATTTTTATGTGGAGGATGGTTCTCTATTTATCCATGATGCCTTGCGGGTTTGAGATCTTTTTGTGGCCGGCGAAAAGAAGTGGGATGTTTCCAAGCTTATGGATTTGTTGTATGTCAATGATATAAGAAGAATCTTGAGCATTCCTTTGAGTCTACGTGCACATCAGGATAAGTTAGTGTGGCATTTTGATCGAAAAGGTTTCTATACGGTCAAGACTGCTTATCATCTCGTTTACCGTTTCTTTAGACATGGTGGTAGTATGGGGGGTGTTGGTGTGTTCTGGAAGCACTTATGGCAGCTTGATGTTCCGCCCAAGGTTCGAGACTTTATGTGACGTTTGGGTCGCAATGTGCTCCCTAGTAGGGATAATTTGACAAAGGGTGGGATTCATGTTCTCTTGCCATGTTTGTTCTGTTATGATGAGGAAACTGTGGACCATGTGTTTGTTACGTGTTGTGTTGCCAAAGCTGTTTGGCGATTAGCCGGCTTTAATTTCACTACTGTGCATTTGTCTTTTCAGGACCTCTTTTTGCACATCTTCTCTTCTTTGGGCAAGCGGAGGGCCGAATTTGGCGCTATGGTGGCCTGGCAACTTTGGGCGGCAAGGAATGCATTACTCTGGTCCAATACTCGGTCAAATCCCTTGCATATTACCCAGTCCGCTCGCCTTTTGCTGGAGGAATTCCAGAATGCTTCCTCATCATTACGGGCAGCAGTAGCACGAGTCCATAGTGGTGTGGCTCCTGTTCGCTTGGCCCAAGTGCACCACCGCGCCTCCTGGCTTGCATATGTTGATGGCGCAATTTTTGACGCTTTGGATTTTGTGGGTTTTGGTTTGGCTATAGAAGATGCAGAAGGCAACTTTTCTTTGGCCATTTTTGGCTATGAGGAAGGTGGAAATCAAGCGGCAGTGGCGGAGGCCCTTGCTTTGCGGCATTGTTTACTCTATGTTTCCGATTCTTTACTTGATCCTGGTTGTGTTTTTACTGATTACCAGTCATTATATTTCGCTATTCATTCCTCGTGTGAGGATAATTTTGCTTTTGGTTTGCTAGTGTCTGATTGTAAGGCCATTCTTGTTTCTCGGCCGGATATTCAGGTTTTTTGGATTAGGCGTTAGGAGAATAGGTGTGCCCACCTGCTAGCGTGTCACTCTATTCATCATGGCCGATTTCACTTATAGGTTGATCTGCCTGATGTGTTGTTCGAGATTTATTCTCGTCGCTTTTAATTCTATTATCTTTTTTTCTTTAAAAAAAAATCATCTTTGTCACTGTTGACTTAAGACTCTGTACCTAGCCAACACTCTGCCTTATAAAATATGGTCGACCTAATTGCTAAACGATATAATTTATATTTTTACTTGACTGGTATCTTCTTGTCATATAAAATTTTTAAGATGTCTCTCAATTTAAACCACCGTAATTTGATATGAGACACTATGTTGTCCTCTATCTCGCCACTGCTTAGACGATGGATCCAAGGTACTTAAAATTAGGGATGACAACTAGGCTCAAGTTTGAGCCTTAGGTCTGATTTTCTAGACCCGATCTGTTAGAGACCTAACTGATAATGCAAATTATAGTTCGAATTGGGCTCTAGCAATCTCAGGCCCTATTGGGCCCAGACCTGACCCATTGTCCTCCCTGCTTAAAACAATATTTTTAAGGTATAACTTCTGCTCAGTTGGTAGACCTCCGATCTTGTTATTAGGTTTAAAAAGACTTGTCATGGTAAAGAAGAAGGGGAGAACAATTTCCAATCTTGATTTCCAAATTGGATGCAACCGTACGACTCAAAAAGTTATCTTCTAAGTACTTAGTCTTAGCCCTACTCAATTTAAAGCTCTTTGACTCTATTGTATCTCTTCAAAATTTTAGTTTAACATTAACACCCTGCTTTGTTTCATTCACTAAAACAATATTATCAGCAAACATCATACATCAAGATACATCCTCTTGAATATTATTAGTAAGCTCATCCATAACTATTGTAAATAGAAAAGGGCTCAACGAGGATCTTTAGTATAGCCCAATATCTATAAATCCCCTCCTGACGTCCTTACTTTAGTCTTAAAACGTTCATACCTATCCTTAATAACCTTTATATGGGTGACGTAAACTCTCTTGGCTTCTAAACATTATCACATGGCTTTCCTATGTACCTTATTATAAGTCTTTTCTAAATCAATAAAATCTATGCACAAGTCTCTCTTTATATCCCTTTCTGTGGTGGACTTCCTTGATATAAAATCAAATTGGTTCTAAAAAATAAGGGCACTTTTTTTCATTCTCTTCCCAATCACCTTCTCTCATAACTTTATGGTATCACTGAATAGTTTAATGCCTCTATAGTTGTTTTAGCTTTAAATGTCCCATTTACTCTTGCAGAGAGGAACTAGTATGCTTTCATTCATTAGTCCTTTTTTTTTTTCAAAGGGAAAACAAGCTACAGATTACATGGTGATACGGGGAAGGCAAATCCCAATAATATCCTCTACTAGGATCGAGGTGTACCCTGAGGGTGCATGTATAAAGGGGGTAACTCCGATGTCAAAATTAACAGCATAGTTAGCTAGCTAGTCTGCACAGCGATTGCCTTCGCGGTAAATATGGCGGGGGATCACAACCCAGTTGCGATTTAGCAGTTCATTGATGCCCATTATGAGAGGATTGTACGACATGGTCCGGTTATCGGAGTCTGACAGAGCCCGCATCACGATCTGAGAGTCAAGCTCCAAAATAATCTTGCGGTGCCCTAGGTCCCACGCAAGGTTTAGTCCAGAGAGGACGCCCCAAAGTTCCACTAAGACCGAGAGCACCAGTCGATATTCTGAACAAAGCCGTCGAGCCAAGTACCCGAGCTATCCCGAATAAGGCCTCCCGCAGTGGCTGATAGGGTGGAACGTTTACTAGCCCCGTCAGTATTTAATTTCACCCAACCCGGGTTCAATTTACTCCAGCCAATGAGATGCTCCTAGCGGGGAGGGCGGCCCGAAAAGGCTCGGGTGTACCAGACTTTCACGTGGTGGATCCGATGCACATAGTCTATAATGATCTGGCCTGGGGAAGACGACCATGCAAAGTGTGCCTCAAATAAAGATCTGTTACGCCAGGTCCAGATGAACCAGCAGGCTGTACCAAAGATGAGAGGCCAATCCACTGTAGACCCGATCAGGTGCCGCTGAAGATTGCTGTGAATCCACTCTTGGCCAGGAAGAGTAAAAAAATTGTTGCCAGGTAGTTGGAAGTGAAGCCACACACTCCTCGCTCTGGGGCAGTCACGCAACACATGAATGGAGGACTCGTTGGCTTGGCAGTGATGGCAATCCAAGGTCGAAGTCAGGCCACGACGGAATCGTTGTTGGTTGGTCAGAAGGCTATCCTGGCCCAAGAGCCAAAGAAAGGAGCGAATGCGTTGCCGACCGTGCCAGTTCCAAATAAGTTTCCAAATGCCACCCAAAGCATTGTTGGGAGGATCCTTGAGCATGGCATAGGTAGAGGCAGACGTGAACTGGCCTGAGTCAGATTTTCCCCAGATCCGCTTGTCCGGCCCGAACTGTGGCTGGGGCGGTAAAATACCTGCAATGGTTAAACAAATAAAGTGAGGGAGAAGGAATTGAAATTCATTCCAACGCCAATTACCTGTCTGGTCTACAAAATGTTGAACTCGTAGCTCATGTGCTTCCGGGGGTAAGGGTCGCAAAGTGTGGGCTATGAGCAGGCCGACAGTGTCCACCCAGGGGTCCAACCAAAATCGAGCCTTAGAACCATCACAAATAACCCAGTGGAGACCGTTGAGCACTGTCGGCCAGACGGCTACGATGCTCCGCCAGGTTCGCGAACTGCCACCAGTTTTAAGGGCAGCAGGGGGATTGTCTGCATCAAAGTTATATTTCACTGCAAGGACGCGCACCCAAAGCGCATCCGGCTGCGAAATCAGAGCCCAACCTAGTTTAGTGAATAAGGCATCGTTGGTTGCACGGATACTGCGAATGTCGAGGCCATCCCTCTCCTTGGCATGACAAACGGTATCCCAGTTGACCAGATGAATCTTCTTCGTGCCCTGAGAGGAGCCCCATAAGAAGTTGCGCATCAGACGTTCCAAATCGTCGCACAGGCGTCGGGGAAGACGAACCGTCTGCATCGTGTAGAGAGGGAGCACTGCGATAACAGTTTGGGTTAAAGTGGCTCGACCGGCCAAAGAAAGGAGTTTACCAGACCATCCTGAAAGCCGCTGTTGAACCTTATCAATAATATGTTGATACGTATGTTTCTGAACTCGCTCATGGAGGAGAGGAACTCCTAGATAACGACCCAAGTCAATAGTTTGTTGAAAGCCCAGCGTTCTGCTGAGTTGTCGAGCCAGCGTTGGGGGCACATTTTTGGAGAAATAGCAACGAGATTTACTTTGGTTAACCCATTGCCCTGAAGCGGTACAAAACATGCTCAACACTTCCTGAATAAACGTGGCTTGGTCGACAGAAGCTTCAGCCAAAAGGATGAGGTCATTAGCAAAGAAGAGATGGGAGAGGGGAAGACCCCGTCTACTAAGTCTAATTGGCCAATCAAGTAATATCCTCTTTTTCAAGGTTCTTTCACACTTCCATGAGTAACTCATCAGGTCCCACTGTCATTATACTCTTCATCTTCCTCAATTTATAAATTTAGTTTAATTGATTAATTTATTATTATTTAAAAATATAAATTTGTAAATATAATTAATTTATTACAATAATTATTCCGTCTCTAAAATCCAATTTAGATCACTCAATCCACAATAAAACTACATAAACAATTTGCCTAAAAATGGTGGCATCTTCAACCTTCTGTGTAAACTCCACTTTGTTTATAAGATGATCATTACGAAACTATAATCGAAATGGAAAAAACGTCAACTTCCAGCAATTCCCTTTCTCATCATGGCTACAAACTCCTCGTAATCGATTCTTCCATTCTACAATATGATCGATCATCCGCAGAGAATTAGTTACATGAACTGAAAAATCATGAAAGGATAAGAATAACTAGAATGGTTTTAAGGAGTATTTTCAATAAAAAATCTTACTTTGTCAGTGTCAACATCATCAATGACTTCATCAATTGTAGCATCATCTCCCATTCCATACTGAGACATGACTTGTTTAAGCTCATCTCTTGTAATAAACCTGGTTAGATTAAACTGGTCAGTTCCTGCACATAACTGTTCGAGACCTGAAACTCGATTAAATCAAACTTAGATTTAAAACCGAATCAAACCCTTTTGTAACTCTTTACTAAGCACGTAAAAAATACTAACCCTTTCCCTTCCTTATCAAAGAATTGGAAAGACTTGAACAAGTGTTCTTCCCTCTCAAGCTTGTGGCGATGCATGATGGCCGTGATAAATTCAACATAATCAATAATACCATTCTTATCAACATCAGCCTGACAGCACACAAACATGAATAAGATTCTTAATTCCTGCTTTTGCAGTTTTATAAATGATTCTAAAGTTGGCAAAACTAGTTCGAAGCTAACGGTATGAGCCTGTTCAGCCAAAACGACTAAAATGATATTGTTTCGGTTCCGATCCAATAATCAGGATCAGGACTACCTGAACCCAAACTGATATATGAAGAGAAGAAGAATGGAGTTCATTAGATCTTACAGCCTCCATCAGTTGTTTAATTTCTGTTTCAGAAAGCTTAGATCCTAGTCTTGCTAGTCCAGCTTTGAGCTCATCAGAACTGATTCCACCACTTCTATCCGTGTCCATGTTATTGAACATCTGCTTTAGGCCTTTGAGTTCTTCCTCTGAAAAGTTCTCTGCTATCACCTTTGACCAAGACCGTATTCAGATTGAGCCATGTTAATGGCGGATCTCAGTTCTGATGAATAAAGAAAAAGGGAGTTATGGGGATAATCAAAACCTTCATTGCGAGCTTCTTCAACTTGTTCATAGCTCTGAACTGCTTCATCCTAATTAGAACAGCACTGTCTAGAGGCTTGTCAGATGCTTCTCTTGCACCCGCCAATAACCATGGATGTTCTGAGCAGAATTTGAATGAAACTGAATATTTTTCCCTCACAGCTGAACAATTGCAGATCAAAAAACAGTTATATATACTTTAATTACCAAGTGCTTGAGAAGCAGTGATGCGTCTTTTGGGGTCCTTGGTTAGCATTTTCTTCACAAGGTCCTTTGCAGGAGAAGAAATATTTGGCCATGGTGAACTTTCAAGATCAAGATGGTCATATAAAATGGCTTCAAATATGCCTGTTTGAGTCTCTGTTACGAAATAAATCCACACAGGAGTCAGAAAGAAAACATCTCTTCTATTTCAGAACAAATGAAAAAGAGAACGTGTCATACTATGAATCAAAAGATGGCGTATACTATCATCTTACCAGCCCAAAATGGAGGCACACCACTCAGAATAATGTAAGCCATAACTCCGGCACTCCATACATCTATCTCCTTCCCATATCTCCCTTTTAAGATCTCTGGAGCCATGTAATATGGACTTCCTGCAAATTCTTTGTACTGTCTCCCTGGAAAATTCAGTTAAAGAATCATACTTTCCAAACTTGTTAAAGATACAATGAATCATAAACAGAGTTAAGGATTCATATATCACCTTCTTCTATAAACACGGATAGTCCAAAATCAGTTGCTTTTAATGGAGAATCCTCATCTTTGGTCGCAAGCAAGAAATTTTCAGGCTTTAAGTCCCTGTGCAAGACCCCCATTGAATGGCAAACATGAACTATATTCACAATCTGCCTGATAACTGTAGCAGCTTCAAGCTCCGAGAAACTCCCTTTTGCTATAATACGATCAAAAAGCTCTCCACCAGAGCACAACTCCATAACCAGATGCAAGTTTTGCCTATCTTCATAAGCACCCTTGAATTCAACAATGTTGGGTTGTCCTGATAAGTGCTGTAGTATCAGAATCTCTGTTTTAACATCTTCAATGTCTTCCTGGGTCCCGAGTTTATGCTTTGATATGGACTTGCAAGCGTACTTTCTTCCTGTTGACCTGTCTGTGCAAAGGTACGTGATTCCAAACTGCCCTCTCCCCAGTTCTCGCTCAAGACCGTAAATTGATCTTATGTCAACGTAAGGTTTTTCAAGAACAGCACCAATCTGTGAACTACCAGAAGAAGGTCGAGGACGTGGTTTTTCTTTCGGAGGTGGTGCAGGATGTGAGCTGGGAGGTGCCGGCGGTGTTAGTTGTGGTATTGGCGGTGGTTGTGGTCTTTCAGACGGTGGTTCGGGACGGGGAGGAGAGTCTGATGAGGAGGAGCTACGCTTGTCATTATCACAGGAACAAGATTTGCAGCAGGAGCGTATCAGGAGACAGCAGAATCCCATGAGACTTCCAAAAGTGCATATGAACAAATCCAAACATCAATCGAGCATTGGTTATGGAGATTTGATTAACTTACTTCTTCTGGTTGGTTTTCACTTTCCAATTTCCATTTGCTTTACTTAATACTTGGGGATGAAGATTAGCATAACTTTCTAGTCTTATAAAAATGGATCATAATCTTACAAACTTTATTCTATTCCTTTCATATTTCTTCTATTCTCTCTGCCACCCTCGCGGTTGGCAAGCCGAAATGTCACGGGCCCTTGAATCACCTTTTCAAGAGGATCCGTCTAGCTAAATCCCAAAACGACATTATTTTATCTTGAATACAAAATTTTAACTCATGCTCGACTTGGATGGCCAAAATTATCCACTCCATTGCCAAATATAAATTTAATTTAATTTTTTAAATAATTTATTTAAAATACATACTTTATAAGTATCATTAATTTATTAAACAATTTAAATAATTTATTAAAAATACGTCATTTATTAAAATGATTATTTTGCTCCAAAATTCAAATTAGATCATTCCATTATAAGAAAACAACACAATTTGCGACGTTTAAAAAACGTCACAAAATCTCAAAAAACATCATACAATATAATTTGCAACGTTTTAAAAAATGTCACAAATAACATCGCCAAATGTGGTGTAGGCAAAAAGTTTCTACAACGTATCCCATAAAATGGCATGGAAAACACGGATATTCCGCAACGTTTTAAAAAACGTCACTGAAAGATTGGTCTTTCTGCGAGTCACATTTCATGATGATTTTGGAAACGTCGCGAAATTTTTCTTTTTGTGACATTTATACAAAAAACGTCACAGATAGTTTTATTATTTTTTAATTATTATTTTTTCATTTTTAAAAATCATTTAATTTAATAATTTTTAATTTAAATAATTTTTAAAATACATTTTTTAAATCTTATTTGTTTAATAACTATTCAATATTATTTATGAATTTTATTTATTTAATAATTCTTCAATTTT